>JBAMBJ010004030.1:0-39248 GCA_037043495.1 Drosophila recens
TATGTATAAGAAAGTATAAATATGTATAAGAGATGAAACACGCGTTCATTGGCATTTAAATAACTAAAAAAAAGCGCACTTTGCATGTTTGACTTCAATAAACACAACAAAACTGAGCAGCTCTTTGGGTAGGTTAGGGTCATTCCACGCATCAAAGATAAATATTTATGATTGAAGCTTGCGGTTGGCTGCAAACTAAAAAAAGAGCGTAACAAAACCCGCCTAATTTGGCGTATTCCGGCTCAGACAGCGATAATAAATCGCTTGGCTGACATTTCCCCGATACTCGTGTTCATATTCATGTGTCAGCTGCTCATTAAAAAGGTATTCATCATTATACAGTGATGGACGAAATAATAGAAACGAGTGTCATTTGGACATTTCAAGCAAATCACTATAATAATATGATAAAAACCTGCGCATGAATATGGAATTTCGTTGTTTTGTCAAATTTAGAAACATTGCTAAGTGGATGAAATTTTGAAACTAAAAAGTATTAACTTTTTGCGTATCGATTTTAGAATTACAAATTTTCTCGTTTCTATTATTTTTACCATCATCGTGTGTCGTGTGCAATTGTCACACCCAAATTGAATCTGTATCGTTGTCCGTTGTATCTGCATCTGTGGAATTGAAGCTGTTGCCTTAGCTGTAGATGCATCTCACTGTGCAGTGTGTTTGCTGTCAAAGTGCTGAGAAGACAGACGCCTGTTTGACGCTTTCATTGTCCTCATTGTGAATACACTTCTTTGCGGCACTTTAATTATTTCAAGAGAGCAGCTTCAAATAATTAAGATTGCCAGGATATTAGGAATTAAAACAAATAGAAAAAAATAAAATCAATAATAAATATGATAAAAAAAAAAGATTAAATTGACGTGCACAAAAAGAAAACTTACTTTACGTGTTTTTTAAAATATTGCAGCTTAAATTGTTATTGAAATATTCTAAATCTAGCATTAAATAAGATAAACTGGCAACACAAAAACTAACAGATAAGAATTTAAATATGATAACGATTATAATCAGCTATAAATTAGATAAAGTTTACCTAGCACTGCAAGTGTCGTTAAATAAATTAAAGAAAATAAATTACAATATCTGTTGGGTATTGATTTTGAGAAATATAAAGTAATATTAATCATCATTTTCTTTGTTAAAACTAATTTCTTGACTTTAATTTGTTTTTTTATAAATAAAATATGTAAATTATTTGAATTTGAATGTTTTTAAACTGTAGTGCATTTCATATTCGGTTTAATGTATTCAACCTTAAGTTGTAGTTTCGTTTTCTTTTTTGAGAAATTGTTCAATAATTTTCTTTTGATTTGGCCTGTCTGTCTGTCTGTGTGTCTGTCTGTTTGTTGTGTCTCCCCTTTTGTGTGCAACGTTATGCGATATGTGCGCCACTTTGGCATATGATGGAATTGACACTTCAGTTGCTGTGACAGACGATGCGCGGGATACAGATACAGATACATTCACAGATACAGATACACGTACAAATACAAATACATACACAGCTAGAGATGTGAGATAGTGCACAGACGACGCACTTGAAATGCATAAAATGGCATTTCTTTTATGCGTCGAAGCGAAAGGCGAGAGGGAGAGGGCAATATAAAGCTGAGGGTTGAGGAGAATACTTTTGTGGGTGGATGTTGTGTTGGGTGTGTGTTGCTTAAGTGAAGTTGAAAATGTGTTGTTAGCTCTAATGGCGCATTTATGACAGGCAGACAGACAGACAGACAGACAAACGAACGATGAATAGAGAACAGAAGAGGGTGTCGAATAAGAAACTCAGAAATAAGTAAGAAGAAGCAGCTCCCGACTCATTGTGCTATATGATGGAGTGTGTGCTCTATCTACATATCTATCTGTCTATCGATCAAGTGCCTGGGCTGGCACACGCCTTATAGGGAGACGAACAAACAAAGTATTTGTATGCAATTACTTTCAACTAAAGACAGACTCAAATGCGACACCATACTCGTATTGGCAATGAAAACATGGAATTAGCTTTCAACACAACTTACTCGAGTAAAAATACTACATTTAATTTAAAATAATAAATAAGCTTTGCAATTAAAATAAATTAGTATCATTTATCAATTATAGGTAATCAAAAATATTTATTAAATTAAATTTAGAATAAATTTCAGAATCAAGCAACTCAGTGAGAAAACTACATTTAATTTAAATCAGTACATTATTTCAATAATGAAAATAATAAGCTTGGTAAAATTATAATTTTAAAAAAATTAAATAACAATAAATTTCAGATTTAGATCAAAATATATTAAAATTTTTGTAAATTCTAATTTATCCCATATGTGTTGCCAGAATTGTCAATTTATATCTAATAATGTTAACATTATTAGTTCTACATAAAGTTGAGAACGGAATCATGCCATAAATAGTAATATCACATCTTTTAACTGCTCTATTTCTATTTGGTTTTGTTCTACTCCACAAAACGTTATCACATGCTCCAAATATTGGCTTCGGTCTCCTACATAATTCACACCCACTCAAAAAGCTGAAAGCCTTGTATAGATGACAAAAGAGACTGTGGAAAGAGAGGGAGAAAGGGCAGTTTTGTTAGTTGCCGCTGTTTACAAGTCATGATGTGCTAATTATTACAGAAAAGTGCAGGCAAATGCCTTTTAGCACTTAACGTTGACTGTCCCCAGGGGAACTTAACTCAACTCAGCTTAACAAATGCCCCCGAAACACAACAACAACAACAAGAACAACAACAACACACTCTGAGGCCAGGTGCTAAAAAAACACCTGTGCAAATAGAAACCGAAACTCATAAGCAAATGCTGAACCCGAAAGCAAACTTGAGTCGAGGCCTAACAGTTTGTAGGTGGCATTCTCATCTGCATAGTGTGGCAAGTTGTGTGTTGCACGTACACTCAGAGAAAATACCTAAGTACAATTTATTTGAAAGAAATGATTTATTATTAAAATTAAATATCTTGGAGTTTTATATTTAATTGGAAATCTATTTAAATGAATTAAATTCAAATTTAACATATAATAATTTATTAAATTAAATGAAAATTTAAATTTTAAAATTTTAGTCAATTTTTCTTTGTGATGCACAATGTTGTACCACGTATGTATTCGGCATGTTGTGGCTTAAGATCTTAAAGGCCCACACACACAAATTTCGTTGGAATTAAACGCTTAGAAAACGCCTGCGATGTGATGCTTTTTTCCATTCCATTCCCTTCCCTCACTTTACTTCATTCCAGTGCTCGGATGGGGCACGGCACGAAAAATGTGGCAATCAAGCGCGACTAAAGTTAAAAATAATTACACGAAAGACATAACACACTTTATTAAACATAAAACATTTTATGTGGGCACACAAAACATTAAACTCCCCAATCTTAAACTGCAGTTCAACGAAGTCTGCCCACAATTTTCGAGTTCCCAAGCACAATTAAGTCCGTGAACTTCCCGTAACTCAGAACAACAGTTAAAATATGATGAATTCTCACGCATCTCAAGAAACTAGTGTTTAGTAAGATCATTTAAGAAGACGGGAAACTGGGATAAAATGAAGCTCAAGTCAGTTACAATTGTTGCATCCATAAGATATAATTATATGCACTCAAGTATCTTAGGAACATGCATTTGTTGTAGGTCTAATTATGATTGATACGGGAAGAAGCGTTGTGCTTTGTCAACTAGAGTAACCGACTAAGATATACCCTATTAATATTCAATTTTAAATTGTAAATCTTTATTTGAATTCCGCATAAGCAAATTTCTGCAATAACTAAATTTGCACGAATTTGCAGCTCGCGCTGACGGCGACTTTTTTATTTATTTCTTGCACTTTTGGTGGATTTTCAGCTTTAAGTGATTAGCTTTAGTTGGTATGCTGCAAGTACTGTTACGAGCACTTCCTGTTGCCACTGTTACCCTACTTAGATACCCTACGGTTACGGATATGAGAAGAACAACAACAACAAAGAGTGTGTCAGTTTGGCGCCATTGTTGTTTGTTTTGCTTTGGATTTTGCTTTAGTCGAGCCCCAACGGCGTTTTACCATTTTGTGCTCATTTCGCCTTGGTCTCATTGTTCTTAGCTCGTTGTGGACTTATCAAATGTATCTTCTGTTCTGTATATTTTTCGTTTTTGTTCTTTTTTAACTGACAACTTCTGACTTACATACGAGCTGCGAGTTGCCTTATGGGTTAAAAGGAAATGTGATGCAACCAAAAGTGTGAGGCGGTGGGAAAAACTACTACTGCTCGCATTTACAGTTACATGACACTCAGTGTACTACTTAAGCGTATGTAATAGGCGTGTCTCTGTATCTGTATCTGGGCACTTGTTACAGTAGCTGTAGCTGTTGATAGCCTCGCGCTAATTTCGAGCTTAGATTACAATACCCTTAGGAAACTGAGCCCGCTGGCTGCAATTACCGGATATGCGCAGTTGTTGATGACGTTAACTTATCGAGTATTTCACAAATTACAATTACGATATATTTACGGTTTACTTTTTTAGTTTAAGTGTTTCGTAAACGGAATGTTAAGCATGCGATAAGACTAATTTATACCTAAAACCAGGGATTAAAACAGAAACGAATATCGGTTTCAGTTACGGTCTCGATTATGTTTGCATTTAGGTTTTCGGTTATCGGTTACGCACAATCTTTGAATAAAGGTTTCGTAACGGTGAACCGGTTTTGGTAGGTTTCGGTTTTGGAATGCCGGTATGGTTTCGGTTCACAAAAAAAAATGTATTTGCTAAAATATTATTATTTTAATAATATAAAAATAATATTTAAAAAGACATAACTTTCTTTATGTTTTATTCTCAAATTTATTTCACATATTTTTTAGTTTAATGTAGTTTAGTTACATTTTAACAATTTTAATTTTAAATGAAAAAGAATTTTTTTTTTCGATTACGGTTTCAGTTACGGTTTTAAATTTCAATCGGTTATTACCGGTTTAAGGTTACGGTTTCGGTTAGGGTTTTAATCCCTGCCTAAAACGATTCTGTAGTAAATGATGAACTTTTGAGCAGTAAAACAGCCAGAAATGTGAAATTTTTAATGATCATTAACTTGCCCACACGTTTTCATACAATTAGAGGCCTATTTATTCTCTGGTCGAAATGCTTTCCAAGTCATTCATCTTTCGTGCTTCACGAGTTTCCCACGAATGGCACTCGACAGTTGGATAGGCATAATTACGAATATTATTTGGCAGATGATGTTTCGATGGCGCGGAGTTAATGTCGGCTCTCGAAAGAGACTAGAGATTATTTGAAGCTTTTTCTATTTTTGTTGCTGCGGGCTAAAACACGCGTCAATTTTCAGGTATAATTCAATTTATGTTTATGAACAAACAAAACAAAAAAAAAACCGGTTCGTGCGGTCAACTATCGGCTAATAATAAAGATTTTAAACTAATTGGCTCATTTAGCAATTCAGAAATCACAATAATAATAAAGAAAACTAAAAAATCATTACGAGCAGACTTTGCAATTATGATGATGACGATGGCGATGAATGATGATCGCTGTCGAAACGTGCAACATTTTAGCATTTTAACAAATCAGCAAATTCATGAGCTCCAATGTCAAATGATGCTGACTGGCATTACTAAAACTATTAAACTGAGACGAAGGTGTCTCCACATTTTTCAACTTTGCAAATGAGCTGATTCTACCCAGTTTCAACCTCAGTCTCAGTTTCCAACTCAGTTCACAGTTCTCAGCTCAAGCTGTGCTACAAAATTAATTAGATAAATAGAAATAGAAGCAGCTCGGAGAAGCAGCAGCATTCATTTCTATTCTTTTTTTTTTTTGGGGAACATTGTCCGCAATTTGGGGCATTTTGCAAATTGAAAAGCGCCCAGCAGGTTGTCTCCCCTCCGTACCTTATCGCGAGGGTCATTAACGACGGAATTGGGCCATGAAAACGAAGGGACAACATTGATAAAAACAGGAAATAAGGTCAACGTTCAAATTGTTATCGAAGCAGAGATACTCTTAGCTTGTTTTTACTGCGAAAGTGAAGAGGAAAGTGATTAAGTATTTTTGTAAGCTAAAATTTAAGGAGAGACATTCCATTTTATAGAAGGAAAAATAAGAAACTAGAAAAAAAGTATCAAACATAAAAATAAATATCAAATTTGCAGAATCAATTTAGAGGTCAAAATATTATCAGGTCAAAATATTATTTTAAGCCGCACAAAAACCGATAAGTTTTGTCTAAAATCTGTTAATAATCTGTGATAATTTTTTAACAAATAATGAAAAGTCTCAATATCGTTTTTTAAATTTTTTTTTTTTACAATTTATGACAAAAAATATTTGAATAGAAGTAATAATTTAAGTTTGTAAATTTTTAAAATGTAAGTTTTGTAAGTGAGAATTATTTAGATGCAGAACGTTTAAGGGGTCAAAACATGAACAACATAACATCCCGAATGAAGATTGGTTGAGTTTTGCTAAAGCTATGAGAGAAATTACAAAAGCAATTTCAATGGTTTAAAAAATTAAAGATTTGCGACAAAATTGAGCCTGAGAAAGAGTATCGAAAGAGGAATATCATTGACAACAACAAAACGTGGCAACGGATCAAATGGTTGACAAAAGACTGAAAAGCGTAATCTTATTTCTAAGACATTGGGTTTTTGAGGAGGGAATGAAGGAAAGACTTTACTCACTTGCGTGCCAGTCGTTTTCTGATGCCCGCGAACATTTTGGCTGCTCCTCGATTTCTTCCTTATTCCTTATTCGTTAGTCCTTAATTTTTGTATCTGTATCTGCTGCTTACTGCGTTTCTTTCCTTTTTGTTTTCCTTATTTTGTGTTTTGCTCCACTTTTTTTGGGGGGTTTTCTTTAAATCGTCTTGTTGTAAATTAAATTGCTGATTTCCGGCTGGACACACACACGTACACACGCACACGCACACTCACGAAAAAAGGGCAAATAACAACAGCAAGAAAAACACTTTAAATTAATTAAAAAACGCGCGCGCGATTAAAACAGCAGGCGAAAAAACGCGCACGAAACGCGCACGCAATTGTCGCAGACTTGTTGTTGTCGTTTCTGTTGTTTCTGCTGTTTCTGCTGTTTGTTGTTGTTTCTTGGTATTGGTAATTTGTTGGTACAATTGTTATTGCTATTGTTGCTGGCATTGGCAGCTTTTGAACGCCTCATTGCATTGGCATTGGCCCAAGACAAAGCAGCCAAGAAAAGAAAACGCAGCAACTGAAATCAATTAACCAAAGTAGCTGCAACAACAACCAACCGACAACCAACAATTATAACGGTTGCTAGTTGTTTATCGAGTTTATTTATTTATTTTCTTGCTTTTCCTAAAACCGTGCAATCACGAGATTATTTTTATATGTTTAGCCATTGAGAAATTTGTATTCAATTTGACGAATTCAATAATTTGCCTCCACTTTACAATTCTCCATTTCTCAGCTGGCTTTTTCTCCTCATTTCCTTTCTTTCTTCTCTCAGCATTCATATATCTCACACGAAATGTCTGAAGATACATTCACTTGCCCCATTGACAATTTGTCTTGTTGTCGTCGTTGTTGTTGTTTGTGTTTGTTGTTGACACTGAAATGAGGCAAAGAGAAATTCACACATTATTTACAAATTTTATTTTGTGTGCATTTTATTGTAAAAGGGCGTCTAAACACATAATATGCTGCTTGTATAATAAATAACATTCAATACTCTCTAAAAAGAGTGCTTATACAAATACACCAGACACATGCAACATCTTGGATCTATTTAAAATATCGAGCCCTATTTGCGACAATAACGTATGCGCCATTTTCCGAAATTTTTTTTTATGCCAATATGTTTATAAACACCACCCGCATCTGCTCCTAAAATATTACATTTTTATTTTATATATTTACGAAGATATTGACCTGTGAATAATAACGTAAGCGACAAATGACACGAAGAAATCAACTTAACGAAACCTAAAAACTCTCTCCTGTAAAATTGCGTTTTGGCGCATACGTTATTGTCGCAAATAGGGCTCGATATACTCTTTCTAAATAATCCCAGACTATTTAACTTTTATATTATATTCGACTAATTCCTGATATTTTTATACATTTCTTAAACCTTAAAAAATTAAAAAAAATTGTATTAATAATTTATATTTAAGAAGCATTTTTGTTATTTTTGTATAATATTTGTTAGCTTCATTTAGAAATATATTTTGTTCAAATAAAGTAAACACGAAATTTAAAATTGTTTAATAATCCCAGACTTTCTGTAAAATGTTAAGCTGAACATTAAAATTTTATATGTTCAAATATTTTTAAATATTTTATTAAAGCTTTTGTTAATTTGGAATATTTTCTTAAACATAAAATATATTTTTTTTTTTATGAATTTTAGAATTTTACTTGATGTCATTTTAGATAATTGGATTATTATGCATGTGTCAGAGTATCAAGTTGTCGGCTTTAATGATACTAAGTAGCTTTTCTTTAGTTCTTACGTGTCATGCAGTAAATAAGCGATTTATTTAATTGACGTGTCGAGTGACAAATTAAAATGTGTCGACAATTCGCTGCAAGCTTGTGGCAAGTGCCTGAAAAATGCAGCAAGATTTATGAGTTTAAAACTCGATGTAAGTAAAGCAGGCGAATACAGTGATGGCAAAACTAATAGAAGCAAGAGTCAACAATTTTGAAAAATTGCTTAAAAGGCATTAAGTAAAAATTAAGAATTAAAATTGTTTTTATGTTCGAAGCAATTTTAAAAAACAAACAAAAATATCGTTTCTATCATTTTTTTCATCAGTGTATTTGCTTGTGGCATTTCAATGGCAAAGCATCTGAATCGAAGAAAGGTGCGCAAAGAGTGAGGATGCCACATGCTACATGTAACTTGCAACTTGCCACATGCCACAGCGGAATTGGGAAACTCTACAAAAGCGCCCTCCAAAAAAATACATCAATCAAAGCGCGTGTAATTAGAGACGAAAGTAACCAAAAAAAAGGGGCGCAGCACACAGACACAGATACAAATACAGATACAGATACAAATACAGCACAAACTATAGATACACATACAAATACAGCTGCAGTTGTAATTATGCACGGAGCGCCCTAATGACGCATTTCGTTAGCTGAAATGGGCCAAAGGGCATGCACTTGGCTCAGATACAGCAAGAGCAACAGATACGGATACAAACACAACAACGGCAACAGCAACAGCTACAAATACCCATTGAAAGATACAGATACAAAAGCGGCATGCCAAGCATGACAGAGAACATGTTTTTTAACATGAGAAAATCCGTTTTGGATTCAGAATCAAATTCCGAGTTCGAGTTGGAGTTCGAGTCGGTGCAACCAGCGTGAACAAGAAGAAGAGGAAGAAGAAGCAGCAGCAACAAACGCACAAAACTCACGCACACGTTGTTGCAACATTTTGTATCTGTTGCTGCTGCGTGTTGCTGTTGATGTTATTGCTGTTGTTGTATCTAGAATTGTAGATTGCAACACGTACAATTCGTGCATACAAAAAGCTGTCGCTGGCAATATTGACGAGCCGTACACTGAACGAAAAATTCAAGTACTTTGCATTGATACACAAGGCAGTTAGGCAAGAACTAATTGAGAATTTTAAGCAAGCAAACACAGAACAAACGAAACAATTTCTATTTATATAAAACCACTTTGTCTTCAGTGGCTGACCGGAGCGCAAACGGTAAGAGCTAGAAGGCTGAAGTTTCTCCACTGCAATCTTAGCAACTTAATATAAATTCAGGGTCATAGTTTGCACTATGAAGGATCGGTGAAGATTGCAGATATTGCGAAAAATAATGTCTGTAAAAATATGGAATCGAAAGCTTTCGTAAGTAATAAAAAAAGGTGTCTGATTAATACAACAATTTATCTGCTTTTTTTTTGTACTAGATACCCTACAAAAAGAGTTGTTGTACTAGGATAAAAAATAAGAATGATCAATTCGTGCGTTATTGGTATTTATGAATTGAAAAAACGCATATATTTATGTCAAATTCACTTCTACTTCATTTCTATACAACTCTTTTCTCTCCGTGTAGGTTCCCTCTTTGCCTGGTGCTGCATTTACCCCGTTGTTTTACCATCGTGTTATGGTTCATGTTCCGCATTTGGTGGTGCCGCTATTTTAGGTCGTTTCTCCCGCTTTTCCAACGGAAACCTGCAACATACGATATGCATCGGTGCGCGTGCAATTACCACCGCAAAACAACACAACAACAACAACACAGCATAGAAATGTGAGAGGAGCTGAGCAGGAAGAACACAGATGCGGGAGCGGTAGTGAAAAGGAAAAGGGCATAAGAAAGAGAGAGAGAGAGGGCAAGTGCACTGAATATGACAAAGTGAAATTCAAGTGGCAGGGCCAAAAATACATAGTGGCATATTATGAAAGTGAACTGAAAAAATAATGTATTAAGTACAATAAGTTAGGCCAAGCGAAAGATACAAATGTTCTCTTGACGTAAATTCTCGACAAGATTTCTTTTCATTTTATTTTATTTTATTTTATTTTTTTGGTATTTCAAGTGGCAGAGCTGCAACTGAAGCTGCAACATGAAGCATGCCCCATTTTGACGCCCACCCAGCGGACAATTGAATAGGAAAATAACAAAAAAGCTTCAACGGCGTCAATTGTGCAACTTTGCAACGTCCAAGATTAGAGCACAATTCACTTAATGGAATTCGCAACTGGATTTGGCTTTGGATTTGTTGTTGATGATACGCTCATGAATTTATGACAGACAGACAAACTTAACTTCAACCCACACAATAGAGCAGATCACAATGGAAGCGAGAATTGCCAAGAATTTGCACTACTCTGATTACTTAACACCCAGCCGTCCATTGTATCTGATTCTAGAGAAAAACACTTTAATCTATTTTGGAAAGTGCAGTTTCTTTTGCCAAGAAATTGTAGAGACATTCAAACAAATTTAATTTATTTAACTAGGAATTCATAGTGAAGAAAGGGGAAGTTTATTTGACACACATTCATATATTATATCAAATCTTATTCTTGAGAAAATTCAAAGCACAAACTGAAGTTAATTATGCAAATAAATTGTAAAAGATTCAACAAATCCTTCTAAATTATGTTTGAAATTAGAAAATGGAGAAAGAAAAATATTTTAATTTACTTTTAAAATTGCAGTTCATTTTGCAAATAAATTGTAAAAAATTAAACAGAGAAATTTGAGATGAAAAAAGAATTTGGCTTACAATTAATGTTGAATCTTCTGTTTTATATCGACTTCAGTATATCTTAGATACTTTTTATTAATAATTAAATATTCCATCTACACTTTTCTAAGCATTCCAATTTAAATGGACCTAATATAAAGTCTTATTCTAAGTCCATAAGCTGTTCTTTTATTTACGCTAATTACTTAGACAAACAGCGGGCCAAAACAGAGCTCTTAAAGTTGGCATCACATCCACATCAATCCAAATTTTATGGCTGGCAAATAAAGCCGATTACGGATTTCAATGTTAATCCAAATGGCCAAAAGCACTTGGCTGCCGGATTTCTGCTCTGACTCTGCTCTGTTTAGTGGCTCGTTATCCGACAAATCTTCATGGATAGACAGATTGGGGATTGTTTAAGTTTCAGTTTCAGTTACTTTTTTTTGCCTTGGCATAGTTTGTTTTTTTTTGTTGTGCCTGACGCGTTTTATCGGCAACTGGAGAAAACCATTTACTTCAAGATAAGAGGCGACTGATTTATAACAATGCGAGTAACGCTCTCAATTTCAGTTCATGTGGCGTGTTGCAAGCTCAATTCACATTTGACAGTCTGCAAATTTGCCTTTTGGGTAAACAACAATCAGGAGCAGGATTAGGGACAAACAATTAAACTGTCTAGGGGGGCAATAAATTCCAATCCATATCCAGAGGCTGGAAACACCTTGCCACTTGCCACTTGCCACTTGCCACACACCTGTCGTTCTATCGAGTGGATTGAAACTTGACATCATAAAGTTGAAATTGAGTTTTGAGTTTAGACTTTTAACACGCCATTTTATTGGCTGCAAAAGTTTCCTTGTTAGTTTCAGCCTGAATGGCAATTTGATTGCAGTTGCAGTTGAAAAAGTTTTTCCCTTTTTTTCCCCATATGAAAATATGAAAGTTGAACACTCGATTAAGAGCTAAAAACACAACCCAAGTTTTGAGGTGTGCCCAGTTCTCTAATTGGACACATCATAAACATGTACATTAAATCGCTGAGCATCTTTTGAAAAAAAATGAACCAAAATTCAACCAAATGTTACTTCAAATAAAGCGCTGACAACTTTTGCGGCTTTTTGATGGCCCGACAACTGGCAAAAGAAATTATGCAAATAAAAATAAAAAGACAGAAAAAATGATCACATAAGAGTGCAGGTTAGACACACACACACACATACACTAACACTAACACCAATGATGCAATCGGGACTGAAAAGATCTTTTGGGTGGTCGTCAGCAGAAGAACTCGCATATTCCCCAGATTTATGATTTGTTTATTTTGCGATCTCATTTTCAATATTCGCTGCAATCGTTTAAATACCCAGCAGCATTAGAAAGTAACGGGTATGCTAAGTATCTGATCAAATTTATTCTCTTTTTAATATAGTTAAGAAAACAGGGGAATATCTGAAATTTCCGAGATCAAAAGCAGTGAATTTAATTTTAAGAAACCTTAATAAATATCGAGATGAACAAAAGCAAAAACTTAAATGCAAAAAAAACTTCAACATACAAATATTAGGGATCAAATTTAGTTTAATAAGTATTGGGAAAAGATAAAACTTGACTTTTTTAAATCTAGGTGGATTATCTTTTAAGATAAGACAATTAATTAAGACAATTGTAAATTTTTATTTCATTGTGTATTGTATATTTGCTAGTTTATTTTAATTGAGTCTCTTTTCGGAACTTTATCAAAATATTAAAAAAAAAAAATCAGAAAAAACTTCAGTTTTAAGAAATTAAGTCAAATTCAGTTTATTTAATTTGGGAAAAAGAAAACTTAAATATTTTTAGTCAAATTATTCCCAAAAACATGAAAAAGTCACTTGTAAAATGAGCGTTAAACACAAATCAAGGATTTAATCACATTTATGATGATTCAAGAACTAAGAGCGGGTATTTCAAAGTCGAGCCGACTCATCTGCAGTTTTCTAACTTGTTGACTTTTGCTTTAGAGTCAAATAAGCAAAAGGGGCATGCAACATGGGACAAGCGGTTTGTTTACCAACGACGCGCGTCTTGGCGACACATTCACAGCAGCTGAGTGTGTGAATACACTCACACTCACATTCGTATTCGCTTTGAAAATGTGCTGTCAGCAGCATCAGAAAATGCATTGGCAGCTGGAACGAGGACACGAGTCGCTTTTAATAACTGCAGTGAATGTTGTTGTGAGTGCAGTGAATACTATGAGTGCCCGTACGCGTATTGGCAAAAATCATAAATGAGTGCGTTTATGTTTAATTATAAACTCGCGACGAGCAAAACAAGACGTCAGAGACAAGCGGGCGCTACATACGCTGATGGACAAAATAATGGAAACAACTAGTTCTTTTTTTGTATTTTTAATTTAAAATTTTCAAAATTTAACAAGGCAATGGAATTCCATATTCATGCGCAGCTTCTCATTATTAAAAATGTCTTTAAAATATCAAAATGACACTCGTTTCTAATATTTTTTCCATCACTGTAAGCGCCCAGAAACTTGTCAGTTAATTCCCAGATACTTCTCAGTCTGAGTTCAAACTGCCGAAACCGAAACCGAGCAGCTGCTTCATTTATGGCCCTATCCCTCAGATACATAAATACAGTGTCTCACAGCTTAATTGACTCACTAGATATTTCGACTCTGTTTTGTATTAATTGAGATCTTAATATCAGATTTAATAGATAGATTAAACAAATTTATAGCTCAACTGTCAAACGACTGCACATTACAACTTGATTTTCATGTCCTTCCCATTACATTTTAAATTCATTTTCAATTAGTTGTTTGTAAGTGTAGTGGCTCAAATAAGTTGGTAGCCACTGTACATATATACAGCATATATATTCTCGTATCTGGCTGCTGCTCCGACGTGCCTAAATTGCATTTGCATTCAAGTTATTTGCGCTAATTTCACGTTATGAATTTTCGTATTTCGCACATTTGCGCATCGCATTTTCTTGGCTCGTTTTTCATTTTCGCATTTCGCATTTCGCTTTACGCATTTTCCCCGTTTGATTTGCTCGACATCTGCGAGGGATTTTTATTTGCTTTGTCTGCCAAGACGGCGAATTAATTGTAATTAAATCAGTTGCAGACTAGTCGACAATTTAAAGCGGATTTCTGGCATTATCCCCCCAACTAATTGAAAAGGGAGCTGAGAAATGCATAAAATGAGAATGTTGGGTCAATGGCATGAACTTGGCTGGGATTAAGCATAAGCTAATTAGCTAATAAAATAGCAAAGCTTAATCTGCTGCAATTTAAAATTAAAATTAAAGATTAATCATTTTTAAGTACAGAAATAAAATAAATAACTAGTGATATTTAGATGGTTGCATTATATTAAAAAGAGCATATGAAACTATCAAATTGCTGTATAATATTAGGTGCGCAACTAAGTTCTCGCTGTTTTTTTGATGAAAGTACAACTTTATTCTGAAAAAATGGTTACATTTGAATCATTGAATGTATTGCCCATCGCTGGCTACTACTTTTGCCCATCTTTCTGGCAGATCTCGTATACTGTCGCGGTAAAACTGTCCATCTTTTGAGGCTATCCACGAATCAAGCCATTTTTGGATGTCTTCATATGTATGGAACTGCTGGTTAGCTAGTCCATGTGCCATCGATCGGAACAGGTGATAATCGGGCGGCGCAATATCTGGAGAATATGGCGGGTGGGTTAAGATTTCCCATTTCAGCGTTTCAAGGTAGGTTTTAACGGATTTGGCAACGTGAGGCCAAATCAGAATCACTTTTTTCATGCCTCTCCGCGTATTGCGGCCGCTTCTCGCGCAGTGCTCGGCTCAATCACATCAATTGAAGTCGATACCGATCCCCAGTGATGGTTTCGCTTGGTTTTAGCAGTTCATAAAAAAATTTTTTTTTCGAATGAAAGAGGAAAATTAACACTTCCCGCAAATGACGATTATTCGGCACAAAATCAGACATTTTCACAAAACGAAAAGTATATGATACAAAAACATAATCACTAATGTGTCAAAGCAGTTTGTTTACCATATGTCTAAGCTTGGTTAATAACGTTTACGTTATGTTAGAATCGACTAGCACACACTGCTGGCAGCGTCTATTGACAAACAGCGGGAACTTAGTTGCGCACCTAATAATATCTAAGAAATATTCAGCAGATAAACATTAAATAATTTACTTGAATATTCTGCTGTAGATAAAGTATCTCAGACTCAAAGAAAGCCAATTTTATTCCACTTAGGAAGATTTCTCTATGCTTTATTAATATGATTACAACACAAAATGTGCCTAATGAACATTTAGTTCACATAATTGCGAGTGTGCTAATTAAATGGCCTAGGCGACAAACTGATAGATACATTCTGTCAGTCTTCAGATACTTTCAGGTCTTATTGGTCATATTTAATACCCGCATCCAATCACAGGCGGAAGTGTCTGTCCATAAAGTGGCAAAAGTAATTCGTTGCTTAAAAATGACAAGAAAACGCCATTGAACAGCGATAGAGCAAGACAGATAGATGGAGATAGAGATAGACACTGGCCAAAATGAGAAGTCTTAACACACATATCAATGACTAAATCACTTAACCAGTCGAACGGCTTTTGGGCCAAAAACTAAAACTGAAGGCGACAAATGTTCTTGGCAAAAATTATTTAAAAAACTTGCTGAATTCGTATGATGATGATGATGATGGAGATGTTAATGATGTTTTCCATTTTTTTTGTATTTATGATACGAGTATTTGGCGTTTTTTTGGAAACCAGTTCGTCAAGTTTGTTTGTTGTTTATTTATTTGCTTAAATTACGCACAACAACACCTACAACACACATACTACAATTTAAAGTTATAGATACATAAATAGATACAGTTTTGAGACGGCAAACAAAGAAGTGTTGATTTCAATTGTTAAGCGTAAAATAGGCGGCAAATTACGAAGTTTTGGGTCTTCAAAATAAAAAAAATGGGTGTCAAACTAACCTTGTGGCTTTTAGACTTAAATTTAAATTTAAATGAATAAAATGTAAGGAAAGAAATTTCCATAAAATGCAAAACGTGCTCGCTGATGACAACACAACAACAACAATGATAACGTCAGCCAAAAACTGTTGGCCAACTAACCAAAAACTCGCACACTTGACTCTTTGGCTTTGAATATCAAAATTAGTGCGTGCCTCCAAATGGGTTTTGGGCCAAAAGACAGACAGACAAACTGGCAGACAGACAAACTGGCAGACAGACAAACAAGCAGAAAGACAGACAAACAAACAACAACAGTGACATATCAAAGAGGTAGAGAGAGAGAAAGGGATAGAGAGAGAGAGAGAGGACACTCTATGGGGTTAGAGGGAGTTCTACATATAAAATTTACGAGCAGCCCTATGAGATATGGTTATGGCTCATGTGTTTATATATTGTCAGCTGAAACTGAAACTGAAACACACAGTCAGACAGACAAACAGACAGACAAACAGACATTTAATTAGATATTCATAAGACTGGGATAATCATGGGAAGGAGCCTCCACGTTCTGTGTTTGCGGCCTATGCAAATAAGAGTAGCTACACTCAGAAAAATAGCCGATCTCTAGGTAATTTCAATATAAAGAAATTTTATTTAAAATATTCACAAAAATTATAATCATTTAAATTGTAATAAAAAAGTAGAAATCAAATTATTTTATTGGTATTTAAGCATCCCAAATTTGCAGATTTCAGACATGATATTTAGCAAAAGGCTTCATAATAATAAAAAAATTTAAAAAAAAATAAGAAAATTACTAATGCTTTAATTAAAAAACAAATTCTTTATATTTTTGAAATCCTACCGAAATTTCGAAATAAATTTCTTTTATGTTTTGATTGTTTCCTATTTTTTAGATAAAGATTTTTTGCATATTCAGAAAATTATTTTCCTATTTTTATTTAATTTAACAAATTTGTTTAAATAATTACACACTTGTTATTATTTATTTATTTATTTATTATTTTGTCTTATCATAAATATATTTCTAAGATTAGAGAAATCATTTATTTTGAGTGTAAACGGGTGCTTTTATATGTGCATATGAAGTTGGTAGTTGGTTATTGGCAGTTGGTATATGGAACAGATCTAGCTGTGACTTTATTTATTTGCCAGCGACACGAGAAGTTCTTTTTTTAGGTGCCCTGATTACAAGTTCTCCCCTCTGCCCCCAATTCACATTTGAGCCAGAATAGTTCGTCAGTTGTTGTTATTTACACAGATCAGACTGCAGATTAGACAGATTGTTTTTGTTGTTCTTGTTGTTGTTGTTGCTAATCATGAAAAGTTTTGCCTTCGGTTTTATGTTGAGAGTTCTTGGCTAGCTGTTAATTGGCTTAAAAGTTCCCACAATGTCCGGCGTTTAATTTGATTTTGGCTGCCTTTTAATTATGTTGTTGTTTTTGTATCTGCAGCAAAATGTCTTTATTTATTATGCAAATTTCATACAAATTTCATGTGTAGCAACATTTTAATGTTCACTTTGTATCGCACGCACGCAGTCAACGTTGACGTTGACGTCGCTGCCGCTGTCGCTGCCGACGCTGGCGCTGACGTCGATGCTCAGCGAGGCGCACCTTTCTTCCGGTCACTTTTCGTTTTGTCAATGGCTTGACGTTTTGTTTTTTTTTTATTTATACCGTAACCAGCTAATTAAGCGGGTATTTATGGTAAAATTTAAAAAATTATATTTCTAGTTGGTTTTAATTTGAGTCAAGATTAAAGTTGCTAATTAATTGATTACAATTAAACTAAATTAAGAAAATATTTTATTTCAACTGTCTAAATTTTTGATTTTCCCACTTTGAAAAGAAATACATAATTGGTTATTTAGGTATTAATATATTTAATTTGAATACATATATAACTTTATTTTTGTAATATTTTAAAAATGAGGTTTGCGTATTTTTTATCTAGAAAAACTTTTTTTTATTTTAAGTATATGTAATTTAACGTATTTGCTTTTATAGACAAATATGTTTATTGTATTTTTAATCTAGAAAATTTCATATTTAAATATTTGTTGTGTTTAAAACAACTCTAATAAATCAAAGCGGCTTGGGTATATTTGAGTCGTGCAGTCTTTTTATTTTATTCAGCTGTGCTATTTGCTTACATTCGTATTCTAGACGCATTTGGCATTTTCACTGCTAATGCTCATATTTTCCAGCCGGGTCGCAGCACGTGCGTGAAAATCTGTCCCATTTCCCCATCCCCTTTCTTTCCTGTCTCTCTCTCCACAAAAAAAGAGGGGGCCTTCATGATTGTTGTGGCAACCATAATTAAACGCCAAAATTACAGCTGGAAATTACAGTCGACGGTGTTCTATGACGTCGCTGTTGGAGTTTTTTATTTCACTTGTCGAAATCGAGGCGAAGAATTGCATAATTACGTATACGACAGCGACACCCGACGACCGTGACAACATTTTTGGCCTGGCTTTAATGATGGAAAGTGTAAGTGCCAAACCAAAACAACAGACGAAGGCGAGAGTCATAAGGCAAAAGAAAGGCCATAAAAGAGGCTGAAATAATGGAGAATTCTTTGAACAGAAAACACTTTGACATTGGATATCATGAATTCTCAAGGAATCTACGTTTTAAATGCTATGAAATTTAATGTTTATTCTTTTATTAAACTAATTTTCACTACAATTTAGCGACTAAATATACAATTCAAAATATTAAGATTAAATAAGCTATAAATATCTTTGGTTTTTAGTTGTTCATTTTTTTTTCTTGTGTATAGAATTTTTGACATTTAATAACATGAATTTACAAAGGAATTTACGTATTTCCTGAAGACAAATTTCTAATCGAAATTTCATATGTAAGTCAGCCATAAACTTCGCGTACGTAAAAATTCTTAGGATTGCGCAGAATTCATTAATAATTTCCGCTGAATCTAATGGACATTTAATCTTATCAGAAATGCGCTTGGACCCTGGAAGCTTTGAACCATTCCAATTACCATTACTCATGACGATGGAATTGCGAAATCGGAAGAATGGAGAATGGGAATGAAAGCGGCAGTTGAAGAGCCAATGCACTGTGTGTTATTAATTGAATCAATGACAAAATAAAATACACACACACACACACACATACACACCCAAACAAAGAAACCTATTCCAAAATCGAGTTATCAGCACGGCGCCATGTGGCGTATGCGCAATATTATTACCCATACGACGGGTAAAGAAATTGTGCAAGCAACAAAGTGAAAAGAAAACAAATTGAGACATTTTCGCAATACACAAAAACAAACCCAAAACAAAACAATTATTAATAGCGCTACAGTGGAACAAACAATCGATTCAAAAGTGGCATTTATAATTGAATAATTCATTAATTGAATAATAAAAAAATAAATAGATAGTTTAGAGTAATTCCTTGGTTTATAATTTAATACTAGCTGCATTTTCTAATATCATTAAGAATTGCACTTGGCTTAAAAATATCTTTTCAAGATATATTTGCCCAGTAAATTAATTAACAATAAAAATACAAATATTCAGCTAATGCAACTAAATAAATACAATACTTAAAGTCGCATTAATAGCAACTTTTAGATAGTTGTCGCACTATTTAATCAAGTACTTGCAGAGTTTCTCTATTATTATCAGCAGTGAGTTAAGATAATTTAAAAAAACTTGCAATTTCCAATATTTTTTCTCTTCATTTGTTTGAGTGTCCAGTGAGTGTTGTGCAATTTCTTATTTTATGTGCAACAAAAGCCTTCACCTGGTTGTGGCAATATGAGTATAAGAGACTGTTGCTATTACCCCAACACAATCAGCAATTGATATCGGAAGCAACTACGCCGATGTCGATTTCGATGTCGCTGCCCTGATAAGAGGCTCTGATAACGATGACGACGCCACAACAGTCGTCAAGCACTCACTCAACTCACACTCTATTCACACTCACACTCACAGGCGCCGCAGGGCGACCAATAAAACAACAAATATGAAACTTGACCATGCAAATGCCCATACAATTATACATGTTAAAATTACAATTAATAACAGCTTTGAAAACGTATTAAATAAATGTAATTTTAATAAAAATTTTAAAAACCTTTAACTGTCATTGATTTCTTATACTATTTTTCAGTTTTAGCCAATTTAAAATTGAATTTAATTTTAAAAATTTTTTTGTTTGAGTTTTTACAATAAAAAAATGATTATAATTCTATTTAATACAATTTAAATATTAAAAAAAATTTTTTTTTTTTCATTCAATAATCTACCAATTAAAAGTCATTCTGACGTATTAAAAAAAAATGTATTTTTTAATACAAATTTAAAATAACTAGCTGTCATTGATGTATTATACTATTTTTCAGTTTTATTCAATTCAAAATTGAATTTCATTTTAATAAATTTTTCTGTCTAAGTTTTTACAGTTTCAAAATGATTATAATTCAATTTAAATATTAAAAAAATTTTTTTTTCATTCAATAATCTACCCATTAAAAGTCACACTAAAGGGTATCTGAACAACAATAATAACAACATTATGAGCAAACCATCGACAGCAATCATTGAGCAATTGACAAGTTCATTTGGGAACTGGGATCTGATGCCGACACTCTTTTTAATAAGGCTGTCTCTGTCTCTGTCTGTCTCTGTCCACCAGACGGTTGCCCTGCAGCCAAATTAGAATATGTTGTTGATACACACACACAGTAACACTTTATAATGTGGCAGCTGCTGCTGCTGCTGCTGTTGACTGATAATGTTTTCAAATTAACATATTAGAAGTCAAAGCGACCAGATAATTATATGTAAATGGGCGCTTTTGTCGCCTGGCTGTCTTATCTGGTGGCTACAACCCATTATGCTATACTAAGTATACTATATTTTTTAGTTTTTGGTCATTGAACTTGGTCTACGCATTCTAGATAATTGTCTAACTAAGATTTGGTTTCTTTACTTAAAAATCTCTGATCTAAAATATACTATAATATGAATATATTTAAGACTTTAAATTGTCAATTTTAGCTATATTTAAGTTGATAAACTATTAAGACTTAAATTCAAATCTCAATTAAGATATGTATTTATTAAAATTGAAACTATTTCCTTATTGTTTTAGATTTAAACAATCTTTCTGATTATATAATATTGTCTATATTATGAATAAACATAAATATATTTTAAGCTTTAAATTGTCAATTTTGGTTCGATTTTTAATTTATAAACTCTTCACTATTTAAAATCTAAACTCAATTTAAATTTTTAATTATTGAAACGGATAATTATTAAACCGTTTTAAAATTTAAATTTCTCATTTATTTAAGTAATATTTTTTTGTGCTTGCGAAAATTAATTATAATTTTTGTTTCATAGTTGAGAATAAATTAATAAATAATTCCCAGGAACTTACATCTATTTTTTTGTGTGCTGCTTTCGCTGCGATCAAATAGAATTTATTTAGTTGACTTGAATTTTCACACTGTTTTTTTTTTCTTTTTCTTTTTATGAATGTGTTCGCGATACCGGCAAAAAAAAAAAGAATGAGTGCAAATACACAGACACACACACACACACACACACTTTAAGCAGACAGGCAGCAGGTGTGTTTGTTGTGTGTTGTTGTTGTTGTTGTTTTGTCTTTGTTTATGTTATTTATTTGCCTCTGGCTTTTGTGCAACGTTCGCAGCAGCCAAGAAACCCAAAACACGAAGAAGTTGGAGTTGAAGATAAAGTAAAAGAAGAAGACAAAAGCTGTTGATGCCCCAACGTGCGGCAGCTGTCAACACAACGCGAACGGCGGCGGCAGCGACGTCGACGGCGACTGCAACGGCGACTTTTGCAGTTTTGAGCGTAACGCAGCGAAATTATCGCATAATTGTAATGAAGTTGCAATTGCAGCTATATTTTTTGTGGTGCAAAAAGACGCACACACACAATCACTTGCACACACACACACAGATACAGATACACGCACGACAACTCGATGCGAAGACAGCGATTAAACAAACGCAGCAGCAGTGGCGAAGAAAATCGAACCGCACGCGGCGAACTCTCAAGAGAAACTAAATGCACTGCAAAATAAAGCTATGCTATGACTGTTAATGTTGATGTTAACAAACAGCTCTTATACGCGCGTGCTGCTAACGCACAACTCTTATACACAGTTAACAGCGCTTAACCGCTGCCCAATTCGCCGCCATCGAACAGCTGTGCTTGCTGTTCGTTGTTGTTGCCGGCTTTTTTGCAGCTGCTGCTGCTGCTGCATTTTGCGGTGGTGGTGGGTCGTATAAGAGTCATTGACGTGCGTATAAGACGGCGAGAGTTGCGCTTAGTTATTGTTATTGCTGCTGTATAAGTGTGTGTATAAGTGCAGTCAATGCGAATTGATAAAAACTCTTAGTGAGTTTTCTCAAGTGATTACAGAATTTCTTTGATATTATTATCAGTATATCAGTTTTATTTCATTTTATTTATTTTTACTTATTTAATATAAATATTTATTATTACTTATTTATTATTTATAATTTATTTATTAGAATTTGCATATTCGATGTCAGATCGGTTGGAATCGTAGTATTTACCATTCCTAATTCATTATTCAATCCATTAGGCATGAATAACATGAATAACATGTCTCGGTATTCACAATTCATACCAAATCTGCGTTTTGGGTTCCTTTTACATTTTGCCCATAATCAAATCATTTGGCCAGAAACTTATTCAAAATTCATAAAATAAGAATAAAGAGAGAGAGTGGGAGAGGGAGAGAGAGAGAGAGAGAAGGATATGCTCAACTGCACAGCATTGAGAACAGCAGCTAACGGTTGATGCCGGGCCCAAGTTGTTGTTGTTTTTTTTTTTGTATGCAAAAGGAACTTTGCATTGTTGTAAACAATCCATCATTATCGCATAGACTTCCGGCGCAGGAAACGCAGCAACAAGGAACCAGGAACAAGGAAGCAAGGCACAGTGGAGCAAATCAATACAGTTGCTTACATTTATTTTTGTTTATAGCATTTGTTTTCCTATCTATTCTATTTGTTATATTGCTATTTATACAGCTGTTGTTTAATTTTGTACAATAAAATAAATGTTTAATAAATGTTTTACGACTTTAAATTTAATTTTATAAATATTTAAAAATAATTAAAATTTAAATAGAAAAACCCGACAGACGATATTTTGACTACTTTTGAAGATATTAAATTTTATAAGCAAATCTAGCATTTGTGCCCACTGTGGCGAGGGAGTGCCAACATTGCATTACAATTTGTGGCTGCTCTCTCTACTCTCTCCCCTCTCCCGTCTCCCCTCTCCCGTCTCCCCTCTCTCCATTAGATTCTCCCCTTGTCTGCACTGCACACACAAGGACACACAAATTGCTACGTGGCGCACGTGTCTGACAGCGTTTGTTGGGGATTACCAACTGAACTGAACTGAACTGAGCTGGCCAGAACAGTTGGCCAAAGGACGCGACGCGATGCGACGCGACGCCACGCTGCGAAACTGAAAGTGAGTCCGCGTGGAAGTGTAAGGATATACGGGACTGTCCGCCTGCTTGACTGACAAACGGGCGGAAGGACAGACAGACTGTGAGGAGACTGCTGGAGGAGCAGCCAGCAAGGCACTCAGTCAGTTGGTCGTGGGCTCAATGATACCCTGCATTAGACAGACAAACGAGGTCTTCACTCACCATTGCAATATCATTTTGCATTTATACTTTTTGGATCTTAAATATAGATCCAGAATCGTCTTCTGACCTGTTGACCTTTTTAAAGATTCAAATTAATTAAAAAGAACATTTTTACAGAATATACAGGGTATGATTTATCACAACTTTGTTAAAACTCAACGGATTCTCATATGGAATGTCATTTTGATCATGATTTGGCCTGTTTATTGATTCTGCATTTATATATTTCTTTTTTGTAAAACTTAAATATTTTCAAAAAACATCAGGTATTTTCCATACTTACCCCTTGACGTTTTTTCAAAAACTTACTTTGTCAAAACTTAAACAATTTTCGATCGAAATGTCATTTTGTTTAAGATTTGACCTCCAAATTGATTCTATGTCAAAATTTTGTTCATCTACGAAGCTTAAATTTTTTCGAAAAGCTCAGATATTTTCCATACTTACCCCTTGACGTTTTTTTGAAGCGTTTTTGAGCATTTTTCAAATTTTTTAGTGATGACAACTTTGAGACGGGGTATTTTTCAAGTCGATGTTGCCTTTCCCAGTTGCCCCATTTCATATTTAAAAGTTGCATTTTCCAGCAATTTTCGCAAGCTCTTTGTTTTTTTGGGGGTTGTTGGCTGGTTGGTTTGGGCCGCTTAACTTTCAGCCACGGCGGTTGTTGCGGTTTATGCAAATTAGCAAAGTTAACATTTACCAAATTGTTGGCGTAGCTGAAATTTCATTGGTTGAAATACTTTAACGCAAACTCAAATTCGGCGTTGTATTTGTATTTGTTAGCCAAAATCTTGTCTCCAGCAGTGCGGCAGGAAGTGTGGCAACATGGTCCCGAACACCGAACACGGAACACGGAAGTGGACTTGCTTTGCTGGCCAAGTCAGAAATGTGGCCAAATCAAAGCAGTTCGCGTCTCCTTTTGATCAGCAAATGTGTTAAAAGATAAACCGACGCCCTCGCAGAGGCACAACTAAAAACTAGAAACGTATATCTTAGACCCTGTACTAGAAAAATGCAAATAGGTTTGTTAAGTTTGTCAAAAAAATTTAAATATATTTAATATATTTAAAATATATATTATATTCAGCACCAACAGAACCAGAAGCGTATTTTGCAGACCCTGTACTTAACAAAAGAAAAGGGCTTTTTAAGTTTGTCAAAAATAACAAAAAAAAGTAATATAATTTATTTAAAAATATATATTATATTTATCAGCAACAACACAACTAGAATGTAAAAATCTACTTTCCAGACCCTGTACTTCCAGACCTTGTCAAAAAAAGAAAAAAAGTATACATACATACATATTTTTGAAAATTTATATTAATATTTTAATATTTACGAAAATTAGGGAAATTTTTGAAATAAATCTAATATTGTACTTGCAAATATTATTATATTTGGTATCTTAGAGATTTGAAGAGCTAGAGAGTCTAAATTTGGTACTTCGATTCAAGTGTATTTTTCCATACGATTAATTACTTTTTTCAATTCGTACAGGGTCGCTCACAATCGTGTTGACTCGACTGTTGCCTTTTCAACTACTTTGAGGCTATTTTTGTGTGTCGACTGCTTTATTAAGCGGATTTGGAGTTGACACCCGGCCAAGTGACGGAATGCACCTGCATGTCGTCAGACGACAGACAACAGACGACAGCCTCTGCCACAGTCTGTGGCATGCCACATGGCTTGGCTTGGCTTGCCTCGCGACTATCTATCATAATTAGAATTCATTTTTGGGCCGAACAAATATGCTGAAGCCATTTTCCTCCGCTCGATTCGACTCTCGACTCGCCATGAAAATGCGTGCACATAAATCAAGTGTGGAAATTGTGGAAACTGTGGAAACTGTGCAGCAAATAGAGCGTCTAATAGGATTTCGTTTAATTTCCGCTGCCAGTGGAAAACTCCTAATGAGTTTTTTAACCTGTACAGAGAATTCTTAACTCCCTCACAAATATTGGGACTACTTGGCGTATGCGCAACGTGCGTCCTTTACTAAGACCCCGTACTTAATATATATATTTATATTTGTCGCGATTTATACTATTTTATTATAAGCAGTGTTTGCTTTGCCATAGTAAGTACGGGGTCTCCGACAGTCCAGTATGCTCGATTGAAGTACCGTACACTATTTTATTCTGATATTGACATTTAATGAGAAATTTAAGCTTGAAATATACAATTTATAAAAAAAAAAATCTTTTGAATATGAAATAACATAGTGTCTAGTTTTAAAATTTAAATACAAATCTGTAAATTAGGGAAAATCATTAAAAAAGTCATCATGAAAATCGGTTTAGAGTTTAGACAGTAATATCAGATCGTGTGCCACCAATTTATCGCTTGAATCTCTTATACAAAATAAAAAGAGCCAATAGCGAGATGCCAAAAATGCTGAGAATTATCAAGAACCAGAACATTTTCCCATCGCTGTTGCTGGTAGTATTTTCCAAAATTGTTTCAGTATTTATTGGGGCTGAGTGGCATCGCAGATTATCATAGTCAATTATCTGTAAAAAAATTTTTAAATAACTTAAAGCTCTTCGATAAATTACTTTATAAATTAAAGACCTTAACACTGCGAGATTTATTGAGTCCAAGGAATAAAGGATATTGGCTATCGCATATCCAGGGATTATCCGCTAGCCAGATGTTATTCAGATACTGGTTGTCCCCAAAATAGGAAGAGTTGACGGGACTCGTCAATAGATTGCCATTTAAATGCAAATCTTTTAACCTGGAAAAGCCTCGGAAATGATTGTATTGAATGGTGGAAAGCCTATAGAAAAAGAAATGCAAAAAATATTAGAATTTTCTCTTAAATAGAATTAATGTTTATGGGTAGTCAATTCTAAAAAGAAATTTTATTCTATTGCCAGCATTGCATTCCACGAAAAGTTACATAATTATGAGTTAAACACAAGGGGCTCTGCTCCCCCCCTGGCTCGACTGCACGATACCCTGTTCTCAGGCACTTAGATCGCCAGTTGATACTGATCATTATTTTGTTCGCTACGTCTCCTTCTGCCAATAAACTCTATTCTGATAATTTGTAATACAAAACGAGTGGGCGCGGCTGCAGTCGAGTTTGCTCAACAGTAAGATACCCTGTGCGTGTAATATAAACATACATGCATGTAAAATATAAATACTTAACGCCACTCGAATTTGCTGTATGATATAGTAGTCCAATTTTAACCAAATTTGGTCAACATGTATGCTCATGTACCATCATGCACCATCCCGTTTGCATATCCTGTCAGTTTGGTTCAGATTTCTCAAAAAACCAAACAGTTTTTCATACTGATACTTGATTTTCGACTGATCGTTCCTATGGCAGCTATATGAGATAGTGGTCCGATCCAAATTTAAAAACAAATTCAATCTGCGCCCGGTATCCAGGATTATACATACCAAATTTAAAGTCTCTAGCTATTATAGTCTCTGAGATCGAAGCGTTCAAACACACGGACAGACGGACGGACAGACAGACGAACATGGCTATTGATGCTGATCAAGAATATATATACTTTATGAGGTCGGAGATGCTTCCTTCTCCCTGTTACATTCATCACAAATCTAATATACCATTTTTGACCATTTTCAATGGGCGCAGGGTATAAAAAAAACTTTTAAAGCATTTAAATGTTGTGATTGACTCACCTGCAGTACGACAAATCTAGATACCTTAGTAATTTAAATTTCAATTGATAAGGAATTTCTTTAATCAAGTTATGTGAAAGATCTAATGTCCTGATATGCGGTGAACTTGACAGAGCATCGCCTTTAATTGTGGTTATATTACACCAGCTTAAGTTAAGGTATTTTAATGATCTTGAAATGATCTTCGTCAGACTCTGAATGTTGTTGTGGCTCAGATCTAGATTTCTTAGTTTGTCATTGCTGCTTATCAGGTTTTCATCAATTTGGACAATCTTATTATTGGCCAGATTTAGATTCTCCATATTCTTTAACGAACTAAAGCTTCCGCTTTCTATCACACGTATATCATTTTCAGACAAATCCAAGTCATGTATTTTTGAATTATTAGCAAAGGTGTTTGCATTAATAGATTTCAAATTGTTTCCGTTCAGCTTCAAATAGTTGAGATAAGGCATGTTCCTGAGATCTATCTTATCGAGGTTACAGTAGGATAAGTGTAGCCAGCCTAGATCATAAAATTGTATGTTACTAAAGTTAAGCTGCATTGCTGGATTATATGATAGTTTCAAAAGACGCAGATGATTAGAGGATAAATTGATTTGTTGTAGGCTACAGTTTGTGATATCGAGACTCAAAGTGGTGTTTAGTAGGGTTAACTGCCCCAGTTGTGACAAGTTGTTATTGGCCATATACAAATAACGTAGATGCGGCAGCTGTTCGGTCCAATTAAAGTTCACAGTGTTGATGTAGGCCGATGAAATATCCAAATGATCGATTGAATCGCTAATCAGTTTATTATCAAATCCAAATGTGCCCAAACGATTGCCACTTAGGACAAGTGTGGACAATTTTTTCGCATGCGTAAAGGACACGTTGGCGTTGATATCCGCCCAGCTGGTTATCGAATTATTGGCCAACGACAAAGTCGTAAGATGGTTGAAACCCTTAAGCGCATCCACATCCAGTTTATCTATATAGTTGTCGGATAGATCCAGACTCGCAAGTTGGGAAAACTCCTTGAATCTGTTGCCCGTTAAGTCCATGTCAGCTACGGGTTCATTCGACCTATTGTAAAAACTGGGATATTCACTGAGTCCTCGGTGGGAACAGTTCACTGTCCACGAATTTTCAGTATAGCAATCGCACTCCGCTGGACAATCTTCAGCTGAACTTTCACCAGCAATCAGTCCTATTATCAGGATAAAGATCGGCCAAAGAGCTGACCTCGTCCCAGCCATGCCTGAAAATAAGAATAACGAGTTTAAGAAAATCCAAAATCTTTAAATAAATGAGTGTATATCTCTTTCTTTTTGAAACCAAAAACAATTTTAAAAATTTAATCTTAATTCAAAATTTTTATAATTTTTATGCAACGCACATTCTACACTGTTTTCATAATCCGATTCGAACTTATCCGCAGTTTTTCGTCCGATCGGGTCGAGTTATATACCGATCGAAAGGTATCAATTTAACTTACAAATGTGCATACTAAGACTTTTGAAAACTCACCTGATTCGTGAGATAAACAGGTGTAAGTGGGATTGGCAAAATTTTAATGATTGGAGCAAATGGGGCCGTTGAAGCCTTTTTAATTTTTTTTTGAATTTTTTACTATTTTAATCAAGAATACGCGTCGAATGACACCTTGATCATCGAAATCCGACCACTGGTTCAAAAGATAATTCATTTTTAAATTTTTAGTAACCTTTCAAAAATGAAATGAATAGTCAGTCTGTCTGTTTGTATTTTACCAAATCGTTGATTTAGCTGAAAAGTTTGAATGAGGACTTGTTCCCGCTCAAAAATCTAGAAACGTTTGTTTTACGACTTTTTCGAAAAAACTCTAGTTTAGCGAGAAATCGCTAAAGACTGCTAAAATTAAACCTAGTAGCTACAGATGTGATCTATATGTCGTTCAAAAGGTATTTCGAAGGGCTCTTAGGCATACCTTTTCTTTTTTTTCTAAAGTGCATAGGTAAAATGCTACAGGTAAAAAAGGGTATTTGTCCCCATATTTTGGCGGTTTTTGAGAAAACGACGGGTACGATTTTTTTCCAATATGTTGTGGTGTGTAAAATTTCGAGTTTTTTGATATATGACAAAAAAAAATTTACGGATGGGCTTGGAAGATATTACCTATTAACTGAATATACCTTTTAAATTTAAATTATCCAGCGGTTTGTTTAGCAAGTTTTTTATGTTTATTATTGCAGAACAATAAGATTTTTAATTTTTTTTTCGCTTTAATTTATATAATTTAATTTATTTATATAATAATTAATTTCATTTAGCTTAAAAAAATTTTAAGGTAATTTGCGCAAGAAAATAAATACTAGTCAGTCAACACTTCGTGACAAATGTTTTCACAAATTGCACAATAATTTCAAGATTTTTTGGTAAAGCTTGATTTACCTAAAAAGAGCTCTTTTTTAGTGCTTATTGAAAGAAAACTGAAGTGGTTTCATAAAAATTTTACTTCAATTTCATACCGCTGTGCCTCATGTCAATTCGCAAAATAATTTCGTGCGAAACGAACTAGAGCAAAATCAGCTGGCGTCCGATGCTGCCACTTAGACCGATTTAGATTTTCGAAGTCTGATATAGCGATGTCAATCGGCACTGAGCAAAAAAGTTGTATTTATCAGGTATGAAGAATTAAGCGCAATGTGCCGAATGCCAAAAATTTTATTTTGAAAAAATTTATATGTAAAACATAATATTATTTGTCAAAAAATTGGATATCAGAAACTTTGGGGCATGCAAATGTTTTCGTCACTAGACGTCACATATATATAAGGTTGTCAAAAAAGTCTTGCGGTATTTTTATTGAATTTTCAATTGTTCATAAAATTTGTTATAATAATGCGATTTAAGTCAAATATGCGCCGTTTTGTTCGATGACGAGTTCCCAACGAGATGCCAACTTCATAATGCCCCTCTTATAGAAGCTCGCTTCCCTATTGTCAAAAAACTCGGAGAGCCAATTTTCACAGGACTCTCTTGTGGCCAACTTCCGACTACCAAGCTCGTTCGCCATGGACAGAAATAGGTGGTAATCACTTGGTGCGAGATCCGGACTATACGGTGGATGCAAAAGAACCTCCCATCCGAGCTCCCGGAGCTTCTGGCGCGTCACCAAAGATGTGTGTGGCCTGGCGTTGTCCTGATGGAAGACAATTCGGCCTCTGTTGATCAAAGAGGGCCTCTTCTGCATGAGTGCTGCATTCAAGCGGTCCAGTTGTTGGCAGTACAGGTCCGAATTGAGCGTTTGGCCATAGGGGAGCAGCTCATAGTGGATGATTCCCTGTCAATCCCACCAAACACACAGGCATCTTTGATTACCTCTGCACCAGAACGAAAACGTTGAAACCATCGTTGTGCGGTGGAAATGGAAACTGTATCGGGTCCATAAACTACACAAATTTTATTGGCAGCATGAGATGCATTTTTGCCTTTATCGTAGTAGTACTGCAAAATATGCCGTATTTTCTCTTTATTTTGCTCCATGTTTGCGACGCTATAACTCACGAACGACTAAAAACAAACAACAATAAATCAAACACGTGTTAGCGCGTGAAAAGAGCTTTCCAAAAAGCTCTAGCGTGAACCGATGCGACGAATACAACTAGAGCTACGCGCTTGCAAAGACAAGCTTGCGGAAATACCGCAAGACTTTTTTGACAACCTTATACATATTAATATATACACATATTATATTCAAAAATACTTTAAATAACTTGTAGAAATTATATATTTAAGAAAATATATGAGTTTTGTATGTTTGAATTAACTTCTGTGCGTTTGAGTATCTTAAGCCAAAAAGCAATTGCTGCGCTAGCTTTCATCAAAAGCTGAGAGTTACCATTTAAGTTGATTTAATATAAAATCGGTATAAATAAACATACTCTGACAGCTCTAGTCCTTTTTAAGGGACATTACCTGTAGGCCAGGTGAAAAGAGCTACCTGAAATCTGATTGCATATTTGGAATCAGCGTCGTCAATATACCTTATATCCGAAATTTCAGATTTTTTGTGCATTCCTCTGAATTAATCCCATGAAAGGGTTAAAAAACACTTTCGAATTGCTCGAAATGCTGCGCGAGACTGAGACTGAGAAATGTCTCGGATCTTACCGCATTTTATTTTTCAAAGCAAGACCTGGTCTCGGATATCGGAAATATAGTTTTTATTCGCTTTTTAATAAATTTAAAATTTGTCCCTAGGGACGGACAATCATTTAAAAATGTGTGTTCTTTTTTATTTTTGTTGACTTTAGCGGATATATATTTCTATTATGACGGGTTTATTTTTCGAGCTTGGCATTGTAAGTGACTCGAACCTCAGTTACTTGAACTGAAAGTTCTAACTGCGGCAGCTCGGCAACTCTAACCAGATGGCCACTGGACCGGACCAGAGCGCAAATATACAGTAAGGGAAAGAATGAAGGAAAATGCAGGAGTGTACTCGACTGTTAGATACCCTCTGCCCTGGCACTCCGACAGCCTACCCATTTGTTCGCCATACACATACATCTCCAAAAAATTGCATACTTAATCTATATTTTCGACTGATTGTTTCTATGACAGCTATATGATAAAGTGGTCCGACATCAACTTTCAAACTTTTTAAAATTTTTTGAAAATATCGACTATCCAAAATTGAAAAATGAAGCTTTCACTTATTTTTTGCCAAAATAAATATGTTAAGTACTTTTAATATTCAAATATAATATATGAATTGACCAATGCATAACAAATAGTATAAAATATTTAGTTGGACCTCTCTCTCTCTCAGCTATCTAATGTCTTTAATATGGAATTTACTTACCAGCTACAATTTTATTTAAATTTATCGCGTTATTGATTTATGTATTTGTTAAAGTCGAAATGAGAAACTACACAAATTTAAATAAATATTATTTGTGCACCGAATCTTCTTTTCTCTGATTTTGACTTGGTTAAGAAATAAAATTGTCGAGCAAATCTTTTTGATTATAACATCAATTAAGCTTGGGCGCGATCCACAGGCCAAGCCTCTTTCTAAAAGACTGAACGCATTTGGAACTGACAAAGCGATTCCAAGTCTTTTTTCAAGTTTTATAACACACATACTATACTATAGTTTTTATCCATAAAAACGGAAATGCCATAGCCCTTATCATTTCTTTTTAATTTAACATGTCGTTTTTTGGTAAAATTTTACCAGATCGGCGCACAAACTAAATTCAACAAAACAAGAGCTAATAACGAACCAAAAAAAAGAAAAATTAATAAAATCAAGTAACAATGCTATAGTCGAAAGGATTAACATTAAGTAAAAAATGGAGCTTCATAAACAGTTAAAGCAAAAGCCTGATTTAGTAGTCCGTTTTAAACAATAACAAAAACACTGTCTGTGAGTTTGACTGAAATAATTTTATAATTATAATTTATAAACTTATTAATTAATTTATTATTTATTGTCATTACAGTTCTTCTATTAAGAAGTTGAGCACAGCAATCTGGCATTACAATCTGTTACAAGAGTATATTGTATTCGTTGAAATGTATGTATGTAGATCTCAGAGACCTTAAGAGCTAGAGCAACCCCACAGCCTTCTATAAACTCCACGCAGATTAAGTCCCGCTTCTGCCTCCGTAAATCGCGGAAAGCCACCGACGCACAGTTTTTTTTTATAATTAACGATAAATACTACTATTATCTATTATTCTACTAAATCGTAACAAGACCGGACAAATAGAATGGTGATAATGGCTGATTTAAGATTTAAGCAAAATAAGTGCCGAAAAGCATGCAATAAAAAATATTTTCAATTTATTCAAAAAAGTAACGGGTATCCTAAAGCCGGGAGCTCGATTATTGCTTTTCCCGCTTGTTTATTTTATTATTATTTATTTTTTTAAATAGAAAGAAACGAATTAGAATCATAATTGAAATAATGTTTTATTCTGATTTTGACATATTGGGACTATGAGAAATTAAAACTTGACACATACAATTTATATAATTAAAAATCTTTTGAATATGACATAGTGTCTAATTTTAAAATTTAATTTCATGTCTGTAAATTTGGTATGGATTTAGCGGATAAATCATAAAAAAAATATGACTTTTACTTGAATTTCACGAGTGAATAAAAAAAGCCAAACCCGAGATGCTCAAAATGCTGAAAATTATTGAGAGCCAAAACATTTTCCATCACTGCTGCATTTATTTTCTAAAAGTGTTTAATTTTTTTCTGTGGGTGAGAGGCACCGCATGTTTTCATAGTCCATTATCTGTAAAAGAATGTTGTATTACTTAAAGCTTTTCAATAAATTATTTTTAAGATTTAAGACCTTAGCTGTGCGGAGCTCATTGAATCCATGGAATAAAGGATATTGGCCATCGCATATCCAGGGATTATCGGCTAGCCAGATTTTTTTGAGTGACTGGTTGTCCCCAAAATAGGAAGAGTTTACGGGAGTCGTCAATCGATTGCCATTTAAATGCAAATCTTCTAACTTGGAAAAGCCTCGGAAATGATTGTATTGAATGGTGGAAAGCCTATAGAAAAAGAAATTCAGAAAAGATCAGAATTTTCTCTTAAATATAATTAATGTTTATGGGTAGTCAATTTTAAAAAGAAATTTTATTCTATTGCCAGCATTGCATTCCACGAAAAGTTACACAATTATGAGTTAAGCACAAGGGGCTCTGCTCCCCCCCCTGGCTCGACTGCACAATACCCTGTTCTCAGGCACTTAGATCGCCAGTTGATACTGATCATTATTTTGTTCGCTACGTCTCCTTCTGCCAATAAACTGTATTCTGATAATTTGTAATACAAACCAAGTGGGCGCGGCTGCAGTCGAGTTTGCTCAACATTAAGATACCCTGTGCATGTAATATTAACATACATGCATGTAAAATATAAATATTTAACGCCACTCGAATTTGCTGTATGATATAGTAGTCCGATTTTAGCCAAATTTGGTCAACATGTATGCTCATGTACCATCATGCACCATCCCGTTTGCATATCCTGTCAGTTTGGTTGAGATATCTCAAACAAAAAACAGTTTTTCATACTGATACTTGATTTTCGACTGATCGTTCCTAAGGCAGCTATATGAGATAGTGGTCCGATCCAAATTTACAAACAAATTCGATCTGCGCCCGGTATCCAGGATTATACATACCAAATTTAAAGTCTCTAGCTATTAGTCTCTGAGATCGAAGCGTTCAAACACACGGACAGACGGACGGACAGACAGACGGACATGGCTATTGATGCTGATTAAGAATATATATACTTTATGGGGTCGGAGATGCTTCCTTCTCCCTGTTTCATACATCACAAATCTAATATACCCTTTTTGACCATTTTCAATGGGCGCAGGGCATAAAAAAAACTTTTAAGGCATTTAAATGTTGTGATTGACTTACCTGCAGTACGACAAATCTAAATAGCCTAGATATTTAAATTTCAATTGATAAGGAATTTCTTTAATCAAGTTATGTGAAAGATCTAATGTCTCGATATTCGGTAGACTTGACAGAGCATCGCTTTCAATTGTGGTGATATTACACCAGCTCAAGTCGAGGTATGTTAGTGATTCGGAGACGAACCTCGGAAGCTTCTGAATGTTGTTGTGGCTCAGATCTAGATAGTTTAGTTTGTCATTGCTGCTTATTAGGCTTCCATCAAATTGGTCAATCTTATTATTAGCCAGAATTAAATAATTGAGATACTTTAACGATCTAAAGCTTTCGCTTTCTATCACACTTAGATCGTTTTCAGACAGATTCAAGAAATATATTTTTGGATTATTAGCGAAGGTGTTTGCATTAATAGATTCCAATTTGAGGCCTCGCATAAACAACCCGCGGAGACTAGGCATGCCCCTGAGATCTATAATGTCGGGGTTACAGTAGGATAAGTCTAGATATAATAATGATCTAGAAAATTTTATGTCACTAAAGTTAAGGTGCAATGCTGGATTATATGATAGATCTAAAGTGGTCAAATGATAAGAGGATAGATTGATTTGTTGTAGGCTACAGTTACTCATTTCGAGATTAAAATATGTGGTAGGGTTAACTGGTAGAGTTAACTGCATCACTTGTGAGCTGCTATTCAGTTTATTATCAAATCCAAATGTGCCCAAACGATTGCCACTTAGGTTAAGAGTGATCAGATTTGTCGCATGCGTAAAGGACACGTTGGCGTTAATATCTGCCCAGCTGGTTATCGAGTTGTTGGCCAAATACAAAACTTGAAGACTGGTGAAACCCTTAAGCGCATTCACATCCAGTTTATCTATATAGTTGTCGGATAGATCCAGAATCGTAAGAGTCTTAATATTAGAGTACTGCCGGGGAAACTCCTTGAATCTGTTGCCCGTCAAGTTTACTTGAAAAATGTTTTGATTCGACCCATTGTCAAAGCTGGGAAATTCACTGAGTCCTCGATGGGAACAGTCCACCGTAATTCCATCGTTGTCTTCAGTGCACTCGCACTCCGCTGGACAATCTACAGCAGAACTTTCACCAGCAATCAGTCCAATTGTCAGGATAAAGATCGGCCACAGCCGAAGTCCTGACCTCGTCCCAGCCATGCCTGAAAATAAGAAAACCGAGTTTTAAAAATCCAAAATCTGTAAGTGAAAAAGTAAGTCTCAGATAGTCTTTTTTCGGATTGAGTTTTTTAAACCTAAATATATTTATTTATTAACTGTTTTTTTAAACCAAAAAAAGTATAATTTTATCTAAATAGAAAAGCAAATAATTTTATGCAATACACATTCGACACTATTTTCTTGTTCCGATTTGAGCTTACACGCACTTTTTCGTTATTTACGAAGTCGTAAATCGTGTATATATATTGATATATATAGATATAATATTTAAAAATAGTTTTATTAGTTTGAAAAAGCGCAAATATACAGTAAAGGAAAGAGTAAAAGAAAATCGAAAATTATTTGAAATCAACTATTTAATAACATGACGAGAAGCTGCGCATGAATATAGAATCCCGATGTTTTTTTAAATTTTGAAACATTGCTAAACAGGTATTAAGTAAAAACAAGGGGGCGGCTCCAGCCAAGTGTGCTCGACTGTAAGATTCCCTGTGCCCTGGCACTCCGACAGCCTACGCTATTGCTCGCCATACACATCAAAGGTATGATGATGTCGCATTAAGTTTGGGACTAATTGTTTGTATTACATCTGTACGATCTATTAAACCGATTTAAGAAGTCGATCAAAATGCAAAAGACTGAGAAAGTTCCCAATCTATGAGTTCGGTTGTGATACACATCTCCAAAAAATTGCATACTAGATCTATATTTTCGTCTGATTGCTCCTATGACAGCTATATAGTATATATAAAGTGGTTCGATATCAACTTTCAAACTTTCTAAAATTTTTTGAAAATATCCACTATCCAAAATTGAAAAATGAAGCTTTCACTTAAATTATTTAATGCCAAAATAAATAGGTTAAGTACTTTTAATATTCAAATATAATATTCAATGAATTGACCAATGCTTAACAAATAGTATAAAATATTTAGTTGGACCTCTCTCGCTCTCTCTCTCTCTCTGCTATTTAATGTCTTTAATATGGAATTTACTCACCAGCTACAATTTTATTTAAATTTTTGTAGGCCCGAAGTTATAGGCAGCTCTAGGAATCGCGTTATTGTTTGATATATGTATTTGTTAAAGTCGATATGATAACACCAAACACTGAGGAACTACACAAATTCTTCTTTTCTCTGATTTTGACTTGGTTTAGAAATAAAATCGTCGAGCAAATCTTTTTGATTATAACATCAATTAAGCTTGAGCGCGATCCACAGGCCAAGCCTCTTTCTAAAAGACTGAACGCATTTGGAACTGACAAAGCTATTCCAAGTCTTTTTTTCAAGTTTTATAACACACATACTATACTGTAGTTTTTAGTGTTTTATGTTTAATGCTAGTTCTAGTGCTCAGCATTTAGTTCACCCAGCAGGTTATCAATAAAAACGGAACTGGCATAGCCCTTATCATTTCTTTTTAATTTAACATGTCGTTTTTTGGTAAAAATTTCACCAGATCGGCGCACAGACTAAATTCATTGGCAAATTATGCTGATAAGTACAACGAAACAAGAGCTAATAACGAACCAAAAAAATATTTATTAATAAAATCAAATTACAGAGCTATAGTCGACAGGTTTAACATTAAGTAAGAAATGGAGCTTCATAAACAGTTAAAGCAAAAGCCTGATTTAGTAGTCCGTTTTAAACAATAACAAAAACACTGTCTGTGAGTTCGACTGAAATAATTTAATAATTATAATTTATAAACTAATTAATTAATTTATTATTTATTGTCATTACAGTTCTTCTATTAAGAAATTGAGCACAGCCATCTGGCATTACAATCTGTTTCAAGAGTATACTGTATTCGTTGAAATGTATGTATGTAATAGGTCCGTCTGTCCGTCCGTCCGTCCCTCTGTGTGAGGGCCTAGATCTCAGAGACCTTAAGAGCTAGAGCAACCACACAGACTTCTATAAACGCCACGCAGATTAAGTCCCGTTTCCGCCTCCGTAAATCGCGAAAAGCCACCGCACGCACCGTTTTTTTAAACCTAATTAAATCGTAACAAGATCGGACAAATAGAATGGTGATAATGGCTGATTAAAGTTTTAAGCAAAGTAAGTGCCGAAAAGCATGCAATAAAAAATATTTTAAATTTATTCAAATAAGTAACGGGTATCCCAGACAGAAAGAAACGAATTAGAATCATAATTAAAATAATAATGTTTTATTCTGATTTTGACACATTGAGACTATGAGAATTCAAAATTTGATATAACTATACAATTTATAAAACTAAAATTCTTTTGAATATGACATTGTGCCTAATTTTAAAATTTAAACTCAAATCTGTAAATTTATAAATTAGGGGAAAAATCATAAAAAAAATATGACGTTCAGTTGAACTTCACGAGTGAATAAAAAAAGCCAAACCCAAGATGCTCAAAATACTGAAAATTATTAAGAGCCAAAACATTTTCCATCACTGCTGCATTTATTTTCTAAAAGTGTTTAATTTTTTTCTGTGGGTGAGAGGCATCGCATGTTTTCATAGTCCATTATCTGTAAAAGAATGTTGTATTACTTAAAGCTCTTCAATAAATTATTTTTAAGATTTAAGACCTTAGCTGTGCGGAGCTCATTGAATCCAAGGAATAAAGGATGTTGGCCATCGCATATCCAGTGATTATCGGCTAGCCAGATGCTATTCAGATACTGGTTGTCCCCAAAAAAGGAAGAGTTGACGGGACTCGTCAATAGATTGCCATTTAAATGCAAATCTTTCAACGTGGAAAAGCCTCGGAAATTATTGTATTGAACGGTGGAAAGCCTAGAAAAAAGAAATACAGAAAGGATAAGGATTTTCTCTTAAATATAATTAATGTTTATGAGTAGTCAACTTTAAAAAAATTGTAACTTAAAAATTAGTTAAACACAAGGGTCTCGGCTCCCTGCTCGCTTCACTCGCCTACCCCTGGCTCGACTGTACGATACCCTGTTTTTAGGCACTTAGATCGCCAGTTGATACTGATCTTTATGTTTTCCGCCACGTCTC
>JBAMBJ010004031.1:0-36093 GCA_037043495.1 Drosophila recens
TATGCACATTTGTAAGTTAGGTTGATACCTTTCGATCGGTATATAGCTCGACCTGATCGGACAGTCATAGCAAATTTTCCATTCTTCCTGTGTATATATGCTAGTCGCCTTCGCACCCTTCGTGCTGCTTTCGTCACTAGCGCGGACTGCCGTCCGCAGTGATAAAATACATTTTAAATAAAATAAAATGAAAGTTTTTACTTGAAATGTATTTTTTCAGCCGTTATATTTTTTTTTATGTTTTGGTTTTTCATATCAAATTATGGACATAGACATAAGTACTGGGCAACTAACAGTCGAGCACTTTCACAGTAGAGTTCGCACTTATTCCAGAGAAAAGTTGACAACCACACCCAGATCTGCATTCAGTTAAATAAAGGGTTAAAAAGACAGTAGACAGACAGATAGACAACCCCAAATATAGCTCATTCCAAAATTCATTTTCGCTTTTTTGGGGGGATTGATAAATGATACGGAAAAGTGAGAAATACGTATTTATTTAGCATAATGGAGTTGGATGCATTTCGAGTTGTGGTTTCGCATCGTTGAAAATCGAATCAAATCGCATGAAATTTAATCAACTTAACAACACCAACATGGGGAATCCCCTCGTGACTCCCCAGGGGAAGTTGAGGAGGAGGGAAGGAATGCGATATCAGGAAATGGAAAATTAGCACAAATCCACGTCATAAAGTTTGCGTTGAATTGAGTTACTAATGGAATGGAGTTTGGGATAGATGGGAATGGAATAGCAAAACAGGAAGACAAAAAGCAAATAGCAAATAAGCCCACAAACATCCAACGGGGCCAATACGTCTCTGCCCCTTTCTGGTCCAAATGGGCTTACCAAATGCCAGCACACATCTTTACCATTAAATAAGACTCGACTCAACTTAACTCGATTCGAGTCCGAGTTGTAGGCGGATGTGTAATGTCCGTTTGGGCCAGAAAATAGATAAATGTCCAAGCCAGGAAATTAAGCCCTCTAAGCGGATTTGCTACTTAGACTCTTTGGAATTTTAATGCTCGTATTCACTTTCATTGATGGCCATTTATTTGATATCATCCATGCCAACGGTGGACACATGTTAAGCAGATTTACATGTCATCTCTCTCTGTCTCTTCTTTTCTGCTCGTTTTTCTTGCTTCCTTCATTTGCTGGAACGTCGTCGATTGTTGCCAAAGATCCGCAAGTGCTTACTTCTCGACAATTCTCGTGCCTCACGTTGACTCAGTTCGTAGAGCTCCGTTTCCAGTTCCCGTATATAGACGGCCATAGCTCCCGGAGACAGGCAGCTCAGTTCTGTCGGAGAGGGAAAAAAAACATGAGAATTTTAAACAGCTTTGTAATAATTATTAAAAATAAAAATGACATAAGAAAAACTAAAATAAAATTAAACACTGCGTTAATTTTGCAATGTTATCTGTTGCGAAAAATAAAATACTATTAAGCAAAATTTGATAATTTATATAAATTATCAGCTGCTTTATGTTTCCTTAAATAATTTGCTAGTTAATATTTTCCATTTGGAACTCAATTCTTTTAAAACTTTAACAAAAATATTAAAAAAAAAGCTGGATCTTCTTTTATTTTTTATTTTTTTTTATTTCTACACAAAAATTTTCTTTATTTTGGATTTCCAATTTTAATTTATTAATTACAAGTTTTCCCCAATTATTTGTCAAGATTGCCTGTTAATCAAAGATTAACTTACCCAATCTCTTCTGCTCGTCCTCCTTTTGGCTCTTGGCCTTGCTGCTGCTGCTGGCCATCTCCTGTTCGCTCTTTATGGCCATCTCAGCGATTATAGAGCTAACACTTTTGCGACCCCGCGGACTCTCCTCCATGTCCGCATCCGCATCGACATCCGCATCCTCGTCGCTGTCATCGTTGGATGAGGAAGAAACTGCCTCCACCTCATTGTCCGGTTTGTCGGTCTCAACTTCATCTTTTGCCTGATCAACTTCCATATCTTTCTTCTAGAAAATTCACTACAGAATTAAAGTTTATTTCGATAATAACAGTGTTGCAAGTTCGATTAGTTAGACAGTTAATTGTCAATGACCAGTGTTGTACAAGTCAAGTGCCTGAGTGCTGGATACGGACCGTTTTTTTAAATCAACAATTTTTATTAGGGATTTCAAATAAGAGTTATGAGTCAGAACAAAATCAAGCACTTTAAAAATGGCAGGGACATTGAAAAAATTTTCACATATGCTATTTTTGGAAGGACTATAAAACAACAGGATAAATTCTTATTTCCAATTTTTATTTTGAAAATTATTTTTAACTCTTATTTCGATTTTTATGATAAAAATTATAAATAAGAGTAATTTGTTGCTGCCTGTTGTTTATTTTTCAATTTTTCAAAACTTAATTGAGATTTAGAAAATGTAAATTCACAATTTCAACAGTTTATATAATTTTAGATTTGAGACCTTCTTATTTTTCTTATGATTTAATAAATTATTTATTTTATTTATTCCTTGTATTTTTAGTATTGTATTTTGGTATTTAATTTGAAATCATATAAAATATAACTTGAAATCGTTAAGTAAAGATTAAAAACCTATTTTTTCACACCAATTAAAACTATCTGAGAGACTTTGCAATAGTTTGGCAACTGCCCTCAGGTAGTTTCTCTATTTATTATCTCGAGCTGGGATCTTTCATATATTTATGTAGTTTAATTTATAGATGCAATCAAGTTACCTGCTTATGCCAAAGCATATTCTAAGTTCATTGTAAACATTCCATAACTGCGTAGTAAAATGTGCCGAATCTGGCCTTAAGCGTTTTTACCCCAACACAGAGCAAAGTTGGTTTGGGCCATATTTGCTATCTGGCGAGACCATTAACTTTTATAAAGGCCCAAACCGAGGCGGGGCCAAAAGCCATTGAATAATACCCCAAACCATTAACTTCAATTTGTTGCCACATAAAGCCAAAATGGATATTTTAGAAAACTCGAATTGCGTAGCAGACACATCCTTAAAGTAACCCCCTGCCCCCTCTTCCCTTTTGTCTCCCACCCCCATCTTCATCCTCTGCCTCTTTTTGCCCCTTTTCCCGCGTTTGGAAAATTTGCTTAATGAGCTGCACAAAATTAATTGTCGCCATGAAATCACGTGGCCAAAGGACCCCAAAAGCCACAGCCAACAATATTTGGTTAAATGGCGGAAATGGCCATATTCGAGCTAAAGGTGAATGTGAATGAATGGCTAAGTTATCGAGAGTGAATACGAATAGGTATCATGAATACTCTGAGTACTCTGGGGCAACTTGTTTATGCAAATTTGCAGCTGCAAAAAAGGGAGTCGAAACCAAAAGAAGCCCTGCAACATGAAAGAAAGTTGGAGAAAGAGATAGAGAAAAAGGGAGAAAGAGTAAGAGAGAGCGAGAGAAGAGAGAGAGAGAGAGAGAGAGAAATAGGGGTATAAGGGAGTAGCACATTCAGCGGCTATTAGAAACCGTTTCCAAAGGATTCAAAGTCTTGTAAACAATCCATCATTAACACATGCAAACACCCAACACCCCCTTCTACCCCCTTCTCCGCACTGTTGCAACATTTAGGGTGAGTTGTTGCACGTGTCCGTGTCTGTTTGCAGTGTTGTCAGCTTAGACGACAGCCAGACAACAACAACGAGAACATTTCCCCAAATATGTGTTGTGGCCAGGACAAAGGACGCGTGCTTATTATTCCTTTATTCGCATTGTTGTTGCGCTTCTTCTTCTCCGTCTTCTGCTTCTATTTTTGCTGTTGTTGTTGTTTGTCATTGTTGCCACCGCTTGTGGCATGTGTTTTATCTGTTTGTTGTTGTTGTTGGCGCTGCTTTATGGCCCAAGTTGTTGTTTGCTGGAGCCCAAAAAGTATCGTTTTTACTTTTACTTGCGGCTTCATGCAAATTGTACAATTTAAAAAGTTTAAAACGCTACCTCTCCCCATCTCCCTTCGACCTATGCCCTACCCCTCCTACTACTCTCCCTTCTTAGCCCCCTTTAGAGTCAGAGTTAAATGATGGCTCATGTTATGTTTTGGGCCTTGCCGCTGTCCGAAATCGCTCCCCGGGGAACTGAGACACTGCTGTGTGCTTTACGAGTATGTTTGCACTGAGAAAAAAATAATTAGGTTAAATATCTATTGAATTATTCTGACACTCAACTCTTTATTGTATCGATAACATTTTTAAAAAAATATACGTACATAAAAAAACATATTAATAACTTAAAATAAATTATAAAAATTTTGAAAGAATAATTATATTTCAGTATTTATTTAAAAATCATAGTAAAACACCATTTATAATATTATTTTCTTTCATCTTTTCTGGTTTACGCATTCAAGATTTTTATTTGAATTTTATTATAAAAATTGTACTCATACATTTTGTTTAATTTTCTGTCAGTCTTCTAGCTCTTACCGTTTATAATTGGCTTTAAATTTGTATAATAGAGTTTCAAATACTTTCTAAATAAAAATTTCAATTTAATTTTTATTCAATATGTACAATTTTATAAGTACAAAAAATTAAAGTAAATTATTGATTCTTTGATAACAATAAAAAAAAATCTATTTTTTATTTGTTAATTATTGTTTTGTCTTTCTCTCAGTGTAGAGTGAGCATGTCGACTGGGCACATTACACTGCACTTTATTTTGCAAGGATTTCCATGTTATCATCGTGCGGCACGTGGCGCCGCTGGAGTTGCTGTTGGCTTTAAATCTGTTCTGTTCTCTCTTTTGTTCTGTTGGCAGGAGAGAAATGGCTGTGAATGGCTTTTTAAATGGCTGCTGTCGCTGACCCGACGACAGAGGCAAGACTGTGCCACATTTAGGCAGTTGCTACTGTGACAAGAAGGCAACGGAGAGCGGGTTGAACAACCTAAACAACAGTCCAAACAAGCAAACAGACAAACAAACAAACAGACAAACAGCAAAATAAACATGCAGCCAAAACAAACTTCGCTGACTCTCGCAGGACATTGCCCCAAATTTGTTTTTGTGCTAAACAACTGCGTGTGGCATGCGGCATGTGGCAGTTGCAGCTGCCTAATGGCCACCAATTGGCAGTTGGCAATTGACAATTAACAAAAGCATTTCCAAGTCCAATGCCGGCGCTCTATTTATTTTTATTAAATTAATTGTTAATTGTTAATTGCAGTCAGCGCTTCCAATTTTAATTAATAACATTTTTTTTATTTGTCGTTGTCGTTGTTGTTTCACATGCAAATTGCGCATTTAATTGGATTAACGCACATTTCCGACGTCGACTTCGCTGCTGTCTCCTCTCTCTCTGTCCCTTTGCACAGTGGGATTAATTCCATAAGTTTCAAATGCAAATTCAAGATAATTTAACATTTCGAAATCCTGTCGATATTTTTTGTATAGAACAGTTTTATTTTTATTGTTTGATTTTTAAGCTGCAAACAAAAGTTCAATGCATTAATAAAATAAATATTAAAAAAAAACTTAAGCGATAATTTCCCTTAGCTTTAGTACAGATTGAAAATGTTGTTTATTCGTTCGTATTCGAATTTATTCTTGTTTTGTTTGTGAAAATTCTGGAATATCATCTAAAAAAAGAATTAAAATTAAATTTTTTTAGAAGCTGATGATACTCTAAGAAAAAATGTTGTTTAAGCATTTGAAATTTGCAAAATAATATCTAACTTTCGGCAATATTTTTGTAATATACCCTAAAAAGTTTTTTTTAAGCAGTATCATTTTTATTCTATTCTTAAAATAGAGTGATTTTTGAGTCATTTTTTTATAAATATTTTGTAAACTTTATTATTAAAATATTAAAATATGTAATTTAGAAAGCTCAAATATTTTTACAAACTCTACTTATATAGAATACTAGATAATCAAATTATATATAAGAGTCATATAAAAAAATGGTCAATGCAAAATGTTTAGCTAATTATTAAATCTGCAGTAGAAATTGAATTGGTACCACTGTGCGCTGCCCAGCTGGCCAATTCATCATCGCTTTAGTTTATTTATGTTGCGTTTTAATTATGTCGCAACGATGCCAACTGAGCCACGTTGGAAGTGTGCCATGTCTGGGTTGGGTATGAGTATGGGAATGAGTATGGGAATGAGTATGGGATTGGGTATGGGAACATTTCCACTTGCAACATGGCGTTGCATGAAGGGGATGCGGATGTTCGCCTCGTTGCAGTTTGTAAGTAATTCATAAACTTGCGAGTCGCACACACAAAACTCAATCAAATTTCGCTTTGATTCATGGCTTTTACTTTTTTTGAGGCAATGGAACTCTCAGACTAATAACCTGGCCAATAGCAACAATCTGGCCAATCAACTGAGCAACTGAGCAACTGTCGATTGTAATTGATACCCTTTGCAATTTGTTATGATTGCCTTTTACTCCTTCAGTGTTTGAATATAAGTAGCATTTGATTGCATTCAATGTGAGTACACGACGAGTACTCGAATACACGTATTAACTCTTAACGGTTCACTAATTTTTATTTTTATGCTCGCAGTTGCAGAAACACAATTGTTGTTGGCTGATTGGCCAGATTGTTGCCTGTTGCCTGATAACAATGTTTGCAATGCTGCTGCAAAGGAGAAAGTAGTCAACAACCTCAACTCATCTGGCAATCTGACAGTCTTACAGTCTGACACTCTGACGGTCTGGCAATCTGACATTTGGGCACCAACGATGTGTAGGCGACAGAACCTCGCTGAACTCCGAGAAATGCCAAACGAATGAAATGCAGGCGAAACCACAAAAAAAGACAACGTCATCAAAATGCATAATCCCCAACCGTTGACATCAATATGCCAGTCAAAGAGCATTTGGTTAGCATGTGATCTGACATAAAAGAGATTACAGCACAATTATTATTTGTGTGGAAGCTGTATTATGTTAAGACGTCATATCATGCGAGTTCCAAATATTGTTTTATCGCAGAATTAAAAATTTTGATGAAAGAGTAAAATCTTAGAGACTCATTTATTTAATTAACGCATTGCAAAAACGGTAAGAGCTAAAAGGCTAGATCTTTCAGAAACAATTAAAAATAATCTTTTTGATTATTTCTGATTATTTCTGATTATTACTGATTACTTATGACTATTAAGTAAAAATCAAATTACAGTCGACCTTCCCTAACTCGAATCACCATTATCCACGAAAAAAGTTTGAGTTAGGGAGACTTCGAGTTAGAGAAGTAGAATTGTATGAAATTTGCCTAGTATTGCCACTCGATTTTGTTCGAGTTAGAAAGACTTCGAGTTAGGGAAGTTCGACTGTATTTTAAATTTTCACAATCAAAATAGCCAAAATAATCAGAAAAAATAAGAAATAATCCGAAATAATCATAAAGATTATTTTTGATTATATTTGATTTTTTATAATTATTTTTGAATAATTGTAATCATTTTAGATTATTCTGATTCTTTGTAATCGTAATCATTATATAATCACAACCTTTTCAACAGTGAATTATATAGTCACTACGATTATTTCCAAAAATAATGTAATTGATTAGTAATTCTAATCGAAATTTAATTCGTTGCTTTCAGCGAATTTTTTTCCTATTATATCTTTATTATTATTATTTTTATGTCTAAATAACAAGTTGTTAAATAATGTTTTTCAATTATTTTGCCGCCAATTTGGGCATCAAACGGTAAGACCTAAAAGGCTAACATTTTCACAGTATTTTTTTCCTTTCATACTTTTATTGTTCTAACTCTCAATGTTTGATACCCAATTTTGATATCTTTCTTATATGTATATAAGTTGTCACAAATTGTAACTTTCAAAACTCCGCAACGAGTATTTTGTAGTCGAGTCAACTCGACTAAAGGTGCTAGCATTTGCAAACGCAATCACAAACAAATTTGCATTGTTGAGCATTAAGTGTGCCAAAATGTTTTGTTTACACTACGCAACAGTCATGAAAACTGCGAGTGTTGGCAATTTTTCTGATGGGAAATTCTCGTTATTGTGTGATTGCCGTAAATGCCCGGGGAATTGGGTTACTTGACGCATTCAAAATGTGTGTTAAGCCTGCGAGTATGAATACAGCTTGCATTCATTCAGACTTTTCGCATTTGAAGCTCATTGAAATACTCCTTTTAATGTGAATACTAGTCGTAAAATGGCCCTTAGCACAGCTTGGATGAATACTACTCATAATTGAGAACAGAACATTCTCTTTGGCATTTAGAGCTGAAAGGGCCATGTCAGCAAAGGACTCGAGGCCATCAGCCTGTTGCTGTCTTCAAAATGGAAAATAAAAAATGAAAGTTGATTCGAAATATAAAAGTGAATCCTTCAGCAGGACCCATGAAAATAGCACTTGGTTTCATGTCTGGCGACATTTATTTTGTTGTGCTCGCCGTTGACAATTCATAATACATGCTTATACCTGTAATTATCCTGCACCCTTTGCAGGCTTCGCCCTTAGTCACTTTGCACCACCAGCAAACTTAATGTCAACTCGGCAAATTTACGGTCACCTTTTCGTTTTATTAATTGCCCTCGCTCACGAAACCGGCAACGAGTCCTGGGCCATGTCCTTGGTGGGTTTTAGCTGCTTGTCGTCGCCAAATGCAAATCATAACAGTTCAACTCAAACTGCGCTCTCGACTGTGTTATACCCGTACATCATTAATATAAAACAGGAAGATAATTATAGAAATTAAAGAAAATCTTGAATATGTTGTATTTTGTAAAATTTTGTAATAATTTACCTATAGTTTTTATCACACAAACTAATTAAAACTCTTATTTTTTATCAAAATTAAGAAAACTATCATATAATAACTAAGATTCGATTTTTTTTTAAAACAAATTGCTCAAGATCTTAATATTTGCTACTGCAAAAAAAAATGCCAAAAAATACTTTTGCTATTATTTTTTTATAACTTTTGAAAATTGCTAAAATGGCACTTATTGTATGAAAAGGAGGAAAATGGGGTAAAATTAGTAATTTTTCGGATTTTCAAAAAATTATAAAATATACCAGAAAAAAAAATTTTGAACCTCTTTTTGCAGTCACTCTTAGAATTGTTGAATTTTTCCATCAATATATTTTTTGTAAAAAATCAAGAAAAAAATTGAAAAAACACTTTTACCAAAAATCGAAATTTTCCATGGGTACTTAATGGGTTAAAGAAATTTTTGTGTCATTCAAACGGAAATTAAATGATAAGACTATTTTACGAAATCTGCATCAAATCTTTTGTGTTAAAAGTATATTTTTTTTTTGAATAACTTCATCCACATATACTTATTTCCTGGGGTAGATGTAAATAAATTATATTACGTTTTAAAAAAAATATCCTCTATTCTAAAATTCAGCTGTCCCAGCTGGGTATACCCGTTCATAGTGCTTATGGTGCGGGTAGCAAAAGCATAAATATTAAAAGCCTAATGAATTTAAGCCGGCATTCCAGTTTATTGTATTTATTACATTTTTGTTGCCAATAATTGTAGCGCAGGCGCAGCGCAGCAGGTGTGAAATATTCACTCGACTTTCAGCTCCATTTTCAGCTGTCGTCGCAGTACACGCAAGTCGCGTTTGTCATTTTACATGCAATAAACATTGTTAAATAATTAAAGTAAACTTTACAAGGATTTCAGGACAAGTTGCACAAAAACTGCCAGCTGTCTCGTAAGATTCTTTTAATTTTTGCCGTAATGATCCAGGACTTGCCAAGAGAAGCTGCATCCTGTGCTGCAGCCATTTCGGCTGCCTTTTCTGCAGCTTGCCAGCATCGTTAGCAATTAGCACGATTTGATAAGAATTCCGTCTGCTCGCTGCCTTCCTCCCTGTTTTTGTGTCCGGTCGTAAACATGTCTGAATTCCTGCTGCAATTGCCACATTTCAGTCTGACCAAATGATTGATGACATGGATACAAAACTGCAATGTCAAGAAGATACTTTCCAGGGCTAGATTTGCGTGCTTATAACCACTTTAACTGTAGACAAGAGTATATTGTATGAAAGAAATTTACTTTAGGCTATCACAACTTCAATGGAAAAACAAAGACTAAATTAAATTAAAGCCCGAACAAATTCTTTTTTCTATTTCTTTATTCAAATTTCCTTTCTTCACAGAGTCTCTCAAAGTCAAATTTGATTGTCTGTAGCCTTTGCTACTTTTCCCTCTCCCTTTTTCCTCAGTCAGTTAAAGTCATGAAATGCAGATTCTATCAGAGCTGCTCCTGTGCAACTTTGGAGAAGGTAAAAGTAGTTCGTCTAGTTTGTTCACAATGAATGGCCAGCGCCAGTAGCAATCAATGGACTGGTCATATCCATATCCAAATCCATAACGATATCGATATCGCCACTGGCCAGTTGCACTTTTAGTTTCATGAGTGGCAGGTGCAACTCGGTGGAGACTCAAGTTAAAAAGTTAGTGGCAAAGCCATTCACTGTGCTCTACTCTTTCCAAGAGTATAATTAACTAACTGATATAGCATGGCAATGACAATTAATATTTTTTGAGACCTTTTCTGTTATAATCTGACTGAATAGAATAGAATCTGAGCAAAAAAAAACCAATCGCAGTTTAATAGGAACTAAAAATGAAATAAATATTTTATTTATTCAATAATTGTTCAATGAATCTTATAAATTTTTAATTAAAAAAAATAAAATTTAATAATTTTTAAATAAAATAATTTTTTTATTATTCAATGAACTTTATATAAATATTTAAATTATGTGAATATCTTATAACATTTGTTATAAGGCTGTTGAATGGTTTTTCATAAATTCTTTATGAAATAAATAATTTGAATTTTATAATTTAAATTTAAATTGATTGAGAGTATGCAGTATTCATTGTGTCACTGCAATTTTCTTTCTCTCCGTCTTTTCATACAATATTATGTTTTGATGCTGCTGCTGCTGCTGCATCGACTTGTGGCAGTTGCAACGTTGCCGCGTTCAATGTTCATATGGTTAACGATATTTATTGATGGATAACAAGTTTGCCGCTTGCACTTGGAAAGTAGGTGAGTTGGCCAGTACACGATTGAATGAATAAGTGCATTTGCTGGATGGTGAATGCCATGAGTCATGAATAGTAATGAGGAAATTGCTTTGTGCTTAAATTAATTGTTAAACGTGCATTAAAAAGGTGCATTCATTATACATTATACCGCTTGAGTGAAAACATTGATTGAAAATTCTTTTCTTTTGCAGCATTTTTAATCTTAAAATTTCTCTTCACATTAACTGCTGATATCTAATTAAATTTAGCTTTTAGAGCTGTAGCAAAAGGCCTTTTTAAAATTTAATTAAGTTTCAAAATTTTAAATCTCAATTTCCAACTAAACATCAAATTGATTTCGAAAACTTGCTTATTTATATTAAATTTGAAAATGCGTAACTCAATCAGTTTGTTTGCTGGAAGAGATGCCTTTGATCTGAAATAGATCTTGTGTCGGGTGACTGATCGCAATTGGAAACTGTCAGGCAGGGAGATCCTTTAAATCTGTCTGCAGCATCCGTTCCATCCATTCAAAATCCGTTGGCCAAAAGCCATCCCAACTCATCTCATTCCATTAACCGAGCTGACGACTCTTCGGCACTTTGAAGTGCCACAAATGAAGTTCTCGTTGACAAAGTGTACTAAGTACAGAAATATCCAAGTATTCCATAATTTGCTCAGTGTCTAAATTTAGCACAAATTGTGCAATTAGTTGTTGCTCTGGCAAAAGTAGCTAGGGAAATCATTAGTGCACAGGATGCGGAATCAGATGCGGAAACGTGTTGTAGCAAAAACAATTTTGCCGCACGTTAAGTCGCGTTTTCTACGAGCAAAGTTGTTAAAATTAATGTGACAAATTGTTTTTTCGGCTGGCGCGCGCGACTTTTGACCCACATGGGTAACTTCCTTGGCGTCTGTCGTCTTTTGTTTGCTTGTTGTTATACCCTGCACCGAGGGTGCTATAAGTTTGTACACAGGTATGAACAGGCAGCATCGACAGCCGAGTCGATATTCAAAACTTTTTAAAAACTAAAAGAGCTAGCGACATCATATTTTGTATGTAGGTTCCGAATATCCTTTAAATTTAATTTGGTCAGGGGCTTACAAATAGAAGTTTCAGATATACATTAATTAACATTAATTAATTATTAATAATGAACTAAAAACAAGAATTATAGTTTTTCAATACACAATCAAAAATCTTTTTTTTTAAATGATAACGAAATGTGTAATTTTTAATTTAATTAATTGTAGACAATTATACAAGGAAAATAAAGGAAAGATTGCGCTGTGATTAACTCTTTAAATATTAGGGAAGTGCGGCGCAGGGCATCTTGCAGTCGAGCACGCTCGAGTAAAAGTTTCTTAGTTGTTTTCTTACCTCAGCAATCAGAGCTGAGTTGGAACTGCTTTTGAGAACTGTTCGCCTTCTTCGCATCATCAATACCAAGTGAATGTAGCTTGTGGCAGGGGACTTGGGATTTGGAGTTGTGGATGACTGGGCGACCACCACGACGTCAACGAAGACGATTGAGATGGAGATGGAGATGGGGGAGATGGAGATGGAGGCATCTTTGGCTGCTCGCAACGCCATCGTCGCCACTGAGTCTGACCCAGTTTTGGCTTATGGCAGACAAATTGTCTGCGCGATATGTTTCAGCCCCACAGATTGTTTATGATGCTTTTGAACTTTGCTTTAAAAGCGCGACAAAAGAAGTCGCAAAAACCAAACTCGGAGACGTCATCGAATGTGGCAAAAAAATAAAACTAAAAGAAAATAAAATACTGCTGACTCTTTGCCACCAAGGTGACCCAAAGTCTGTTTGTGGCAAATTAAAGTGGAAAGTGGCATGTGGCATGTGGCATGTGAGTGGGAATGTAAACCGTAAATTCAATTATCATTGATTTGGGGTGCACAGTCACCTAACCCTTTGACTATGGAAAGGCATGGAGAAGCCAAAGCCAAAGCCAACACTTTGTTATCTGCAAATTAGTTTTCCAGCTATTTGGCCACATTTAACATGCATCGATGCATTTTATTTCAGCTCTCGAACCAAAAGTCAACACTCTCTTTTTTATTAGTAGCTCTTCAAGTTTTCTTAACAATATCAACTTTATTTTTGTTAAAGTCTAATTATATTTGAAAGCTTTTTATTAGCAAGAAGCTTATATGTATTCTATTATTCATTTTAAATCATATCTTAAAAATATCTTAAAAATAAAATAAAATAATATAAAATACTACAAATTAAAAAAGAAAAATAAAAAATATAAAAAATGCTTAGAAATTGATCTGTTAACATTAATTTATTAAAAACATATGTAATATTATTTACAATATTAGCCGAAATTAATTTGTATACTGTTTAAAAATGAAATTTTTTATTTTAAATTAATTTAAATGTTGGTTGATAATTTGATTGAATTATTTTAGTTGACTTTAAGTAAAATAAAAATAATTAAAATAAATCGTACACGAATAATCTTTTTAAATTTGTAAACATTTCAAGATTTTTTATTACAAGAAATATTTGTGTCGCCTGTTTTGAATGATATAAAATGAATAAAATTATATTTTTAATAATGTCTTGAATTTACTGATAAGAATTTTCATTAACCCATTAATGGCTGCCCATAGATCGGCTGGTACGATTTTGACGAAATTTGTAAATGTGTGCCTAGAAGACCATAGAAGTTGAAAGAAACAAAAAAAAATTTTTATCTTCAAATTTAATTTTTTCAATTTCCATACATTTTTCAGCTATTTTCGATAACATTTTGTATGCAGAAAAATAGCTAGATATTCACCTGTAAAAAACTACAAGTATAACAAGGATAACTAAACTGTTCAAATTTTATACTTATATTTGTATTATTTCTCTTTACTATGAAATAAATTTTGTCTCGATATCTCTCACATGCCCCGAGCTAGAATTTTTAAAGTGTCAATACTTTTTGGGTATTTAAATACCCATTAGCCGTTAATGGGTTAAAGCCGCAAAATACATGCAAAACTTGGTTATGCCCATGTCGCAATTGTGACAGCAGCATTAAGCTGCAAAAAGACGAGTCCGAAATGTGGCCGAAATCATTCGCTATCAACCGCAATGCAGTGAAATGTCCAAAAATTGCAACTGAAGTGACCACCAACGAGGCAAAGAGACAAGTGGACAAATGGACAAATGGACAGTTAGACAGCAGCCACAATGCCACAACGTTGCACTTGTCAACAGGCATAGGGGGAATGTTGTTGGTTGCTGATCCCCCACAGACACAACCGCAAGAAGCGGAGCAGCGACACATAAAACTGTCAAACTTGGGTGCGAATGCATGAACAGTGCCAGCTAACAGTAATGTCACAACTAAGAACTAATTATTCAATCACCATTAGCCAAATATAAATTAAAACAAAAAAAAAATGTTAGAAAAAAAATTAAATTTAGTATTTATTTAATAAATAAAAATAATAAGTAATAAATAATAAATTAATTAAAATTAGTTATTTAAAAAAAAAAAAAAAATAAGAAAAAAAATTAAATTTAGTATTTATAAAAAGAATAACTCAATTTATTGACTTTCTAATTTTAAATAAAAATGCTTAAGCACATAAATTATAAAAAATTTAAATTAAAAATTAAAGATTATTTATTTAATAAATTTCATTTTAGAAATAATATTCAAAACAAATAATAGTTAAAATAAGTAAAAAGAAAATAACAAATTCCAATTGAAGATTATTTATTTAATAAATTTTATATTAGAAATAATACTCAAAACTTGAATAGAATTAAATCAAACAACTGATTTACGAATACTGCTATCAGACACTGTTCTGTGCAATACACAATTCATTTTTATAGTGTCTCTATTCGCAGATTTTTGGAAGCTGCAACTGCCGCCCACATGTCAACAGCAAGTTGCAAGTTGCGAGTTGCACAAATCAAGTCAACGATATTAGATCTAGATGTGCAGAAAAAGTTGCAGATTTTGTGTGTACATATAGAAGTATGAATATGCATATGTCCACATTTTGCCATTGACTTTGCAACTTTGTGATGTGATGTGGCGAGTGACAAGAGGTGGAAATGGAGATTGAGGCAAACAAAGAAGTTTGTCATCATCATCATCACATACGAGGACAATTCCTATTTACACTTGAGCATAAGTTACGAGACAGTCTGTAAATTGTACTGCCACTTGTATTGGGCATCACAGAATCACCGCCAACCGGAAGTGCAACTCAAACATCCAAACAGCCCAACAACAGTCCAACAGTTTTCCAAAATAAAAAAAAAAAATAATAAACACAAAAGCAAGAAAGTTTCTCGTTTGCTCTGCAGTTGCCACTCTACACTAATATGCATGTCCATGTCCTATAGAGATCCTGCTCCTGATTCTCACTTTGACAGTATTTGCATTCGGCAATCATATTTTCTTTTGTCTACAAAGTTTTGCACTTTTGATGAGAAATTTTCATCAATTACGGGCGAGAGATTATTTAAAGCCATTTATATTAAAACTGCAGTAGTTTTGCGAATTTTGAATATTTTTTCGGAATTTTCAAAATAAAATAGCTATGTTTGAAATTTAAAAAAAAAACAGCAAAAAAGAATGGATAAATATATAGCAGCAGATAAATAAAAATTATATTCTGTAAATCTCGAAAAAACTTTTAAAAACATTTAAATCAAAATGAATATGTTTGATTTAAAAAAAAAACAGCTTGAATAAGAGTGGATAAGAATTAAGAACTACTTAGACAAGAAATTTATAGAAAATAAAAACACTGCGATTTTTTAAAGAAATTCTAATGCAATAAAATTTTATTAAAATTAAAAAACAGGGAATAAGAGGGAATAAAAATGAAGCAAAGTTAAGAAGCTTAAAAAAAAGAAAATATTATATTAAGTAGCTTTGATTTTTCGGAAAATAATTTTTTTTAAAAACTTCTATATCATTTCAAGTAAACATCACATTAGCTCTTAGATCTATTGATTTTTGTTACTTCTTTTAAATTTTGTTAAAACTTTAAGCCTTTAATCGTTATATGTGCAGCTTCCGGACATGTGCATGTGTGTGTGTGTGTATGTGTGTGTCTACGTGGTCGCCAGCTGATGGCAAGAATAGATAAAACCGGCGCAGACGCTATAATTATGGCTGGCTAGCGAATTTTATTTCATTTTCACTCAATGAAGCGCAATAATTGCTGCGATTAATGCAAATTCTTCTAACGCTTCAAAGGCATAAAATTTGACTGCACTAAAGGCGGTAGCGGCACAATGGGGGCGGTGTGCCACGCCCACTGTCTATGCCACGTCGAGACAACTGTCAACCCCTTAAAACGACCCTTGTCCCCCCAGCCCCCCTTGCCACCCAAGCTCATTAAACAGTGGGCGAAACTGGTAGATTATTTTAGAATTTCATTTTAAATTTAAAAAAAAAAAAAAAATTTGTAAAATTAATATTATTTAATTTGTTGTTTTTAGATTTTTTATTTTATATTTTCTTAAATGATGTAAAAACAGACAAACCATAACTTTATTACTTTCAAGGCTTATTTGGCGTTTTTGTGCCACTGTGCCTTCGGTGTCAGTTAATGCTGGCAATGTGTATGCAAATGAGTTTCCAATGACTTGGTCCGAAAACAAAACACCGCACAAGGATATGATGTCTGTTGCACTTGAACTTGGCGCCTCCTTCGCCTTCCCCCCCCCCCCCTCTACCCGCCCTGTTGGCTATTAGCCGTGCGTGTGTATGTGTCTAGCGTATTATGCATAGCTGGCACTTTTACTGCAGCCCGACGTGTGGCATGCCCCTTGTGCCCTCTTGTCGAACTTTAAGCGCTCAACGCGGAGTCAAGATAAGAGCGCAGCCATTTCTGTTTAATGCATGCCTTTATTTTACTTGCTTATCGCAAATTTAAAAGCCACTTCGCGTTGACACTGACAGCCGCAATTTTCGATCAACCTTTTAAGTCAATTTTCCAGGCCGCACTTACTAAAGTTTAACGACGCACGTTTGCTGGACAACCTATAATTTATTATTACACTCAAATGTTTTGCCGCGCTTTATTTGAAAATGAATTGCAGTGTTGGCAAACTCAGTGCGCACAGCGCAGCGTTGCCAGACTACGCAAACTTGTTGCTTTGCCGCAAGTTGGCAGGCCGTCTATTTACGTAAATAAGAAGAAGACAAAAAAGGCTTATAAAACATTATTACAATTTTTACAGAGTTTATAAATCGTGCTCAATGTCAAAGCACACTTTAATAGGTACGTTTAAGAAAAAGCGCGTTATGTGTCTAACCTAATGGCAGTTGTCGCTGGCAGGCGGCGGCACTGGATTCATTGGCAGTCACCTGGCCAAGCACCTGATCAAAAATGGCCATCAAGTAACTGTTGTCTCCCGCATGCCCGGCGTGAAACGCATCACCTGGCACGAAATCAAAAAGAACGGAATTCCGAACAATGTGAACTCGGTGGTCAATGCCACCGGACAGAACGTGCTGGATCCGAGCAGACGCTGGACGCCCGGATTCCAGCAGAATGTTTGGAACTCGCGCGTCAACTCATCGAAGACACTGGCGAGTGCAATTAAAGCATCGCCCCAGGTCGCGTCCTTCGTCAACTTGTGCGGCGTGAGTCTCTATCGGCCCTCGGAGACGAAGGTCTACACGGAGGAGGACAAGGGCGAGGTCTACGATTACATGTCCCGCCTGAGCATCGCCTGGGAAGAAGCAGCGCGCGGGGACGCAACTTCTGAGCTGGACTGTAAAACTGTAAGTGCCCTCTTTACAACTATACACTAGTCGGCATATTTATTTTGACAACATTTATAATTAATTCTACTCATAATTTGATCCTACTTTATGTACATTTTGGCATCAATGGAATGGTCACTTCAATTCCGTTTGAATGATACAAAACTTTCCTTAACCCATTAAGTACCCTTTGAAAATTTTAAATTTTAAAAAACGTCAATTTTAAAACTTTTTTTCTCGATTTTTTTCAAAAAAATGTTTGATGCAAAAAAATTCTTCATACAATTCTAATAATGAGTGCAAAAACAATTTTTCAAAAATCTCTTTGCTAGTTCATATTTTTTATAATTTTTTGAAAATTCAAAAAATGACTGAACTTCTTAACCCGCTTTCTAACTCTACTTTCTAACTGACAAAAAGTGTCATATTTTGCAGTTTTACAAAAATAATATGAATCATAAAAATGATGACTAGCGAAGAGATTTTTGAAAAATTGTTTTCGCAGTCACTCCTAAAATTGTTTGAAGAATGTTTTTGCATCCCAACAATTTTTGGAAAAAATCGAGGAAAAAAATTTTAAAATTGACGTTTTTTTAAATTTAAAATTTTCAATGGGTACTTAATGGGTTAAGGAAAGTTTTGTATCATTCAAACGGAATTAAAATGACCATTCCATTGATGCCAAAATGTACATGAAGTAGGTTCAAATTATGAGTAGAATTTATTTTAAATGTTGTCAAAATAAATATGCCGACTAGTGTAATTGGAATGCCTTTAATTGATGAAATGCTTTTTATCAGGCCATAGTTCGTACTGGAGCCGTTGTCGGTCGCAATGGAGGTTTGATCAAAGGCATTTGGCTGCCATTTAAGCTTGGACTGGGCGGTCCCATGGGATCTGGCGAGCAGATAATGCCCTGGATCCACATGCACGATCTGTGCAGTCTCATTCAGTACATAATTGAGAAACGGGAGACGGGCGTTTTCAATGGCGTGGCACCTGAAATAGTGTCCAACAAAGTCTTCTCCCAGGTATGCAAATGGTTAAGAGTTGCTTAAAGAGATCTGTATTATAATTTGCCATTGCTCCAGGTCTTTGCTGCCGCTCTGAATCGTCCCTGCCTGTTCAACGTGCCCGAATTCGTGGTCAAGGCCATTTTCGGCGAGGAACGGGCTGCACTTGTCCTGGATGGCGCTAAAATACAACCAAAGAGAACTCTCTCCTCCGGTTTTCAGTTCAAATATCCCAGCGTTAAATCCGCGGTGAACGAAGTGATTGGCAAATAAGTCCAAAACACGAGATACGAACAAAATACATATAAGCTGAAAATGCTTTACATTGGCACTGTGTTATTTGTTATTTAGTTGATATTCATTTGTAATTTTAGAATAACCAAATTAAACTCGAGCATGCGATGAATTTACAAATTTAAATGTGTCTACGCTTTATTAAGATTAACAAATTTTGGGGCGGTAATTTTGGAAATTGGTGGACTTAATTTGTTTATACAATTAGTTATGCTCCCTTTCAAATTATTTTAATTGGCGTTAAATAAATATAATAGATTATAGAGATGAGCTTCTATTAAAATTTACTGTCCAGCAATTTACTCTGTATTTGTTTACAGTCTTGTTATTATTCACCTAGTCATAAAATCGAAACTACACAAAATTTTTATTACTTTACAACAATTATAAATTAAAACCAACTACAAAATACAATTCGTGAGTAAACAAAATATTCATATTTACATTAACTAAAAACTTTATTTAAATAATGCAAATTTAATTTATTTAATCAATGCCAATTTGATAACAAATTTAATTTGTTTATACAAATTTTATATGTAATTCACCCGGCATTTATTGGCGTGCTGATAGAAAGAAGACTTTTAATTACATTTAATAATACAAACTGATTGCGATTTTCGTGTATTCCAAAAAAATCACTTGACAGATAATCTTCAAAAAAAAACAAAAAAGAATCTGAATGTCTATTGAAATAATTTTGCAATTCGCAATAATTACAAGCTACAAAAGATAATTTCAAAAGTTGGCAAACAAAAACAATCATTTTTTGCTAATGTAAATAATAAAATTTATATATGTATTCATAATTACAGCCACAACTATAAATAGGGAATTCAGTTGAGTTGAAGCTCAGTCAGAGTTTTATAGGAATTCGGATCAGAACACGCAACAACAAAAATGCTATCGAGATCACAATTATTGCTCTTCGTTGGGCTCTGTTTGGTATGTGCTAAATAATGGATTAAAAGATTTAATTATGATTGCATTAATTACGAATCAGACCGTGGCCAAGGCGGATGTGGATTGCACCAAGAGGCCCAAGTTTGTGGAACCCAGAGTCTGTTGTCCTGTGCCTGATTTTGTCACACCTGAGCTAAAAGAGAAGTGTCAGGAGTTTAACACAACACTGCCACCTCCTTTGGCCGTGTCCGGGGAACAGAGCGTCGAGGGAAAGAGACATCATCATCATCATCACCATACATCTCCAGTAAGTTCATTGGTCAGAAAGAGAGAGAGAGAGAAGAACATGTGTACTCTTCGAGTGACGCTTTCGGCTGCTTGTCCTCTCTTCGGATGTTCCTTAAAAGAGACAGAGAGTGTGCTGATTGTTGATTGGTGCGTTTCATGCAAACGTAGCTTGCAGCGCATGATTTTATTCTGCCGACGTCAGGCTTTCGTGTTTTCTATTTACATTCGGCTGCTTGTCCTCTCACAACGCCTCTCTTCGGCTATTCCTTGAGAGAGAAGCAAGCAGTACAAATCAGATCAGTTGCTTTGATGCACTCAATACAAACAGAGATTAAAGCGCAACGTTCTTTTCATACACTGCAACTTATGCATTGTTCTCTTTTCAACAATGCGCCAACTTTGAGCATAATTTTATTTAGTTTTTTCACGTTGACTTTGTGCTTCGCTGCTTCTCCAATAGTTTCAATAGTTTTGCTCTCAATGATAGTTATTCCTCTCTTAGTGTTTCATCTCCTGCGTCTTCAATGAGACTGAATTCTACGAGGACAACAAACTGGATGAGAATAAGCTGAAGGACTACTTGAAACTGGTGTTCAAGGATAATGATGAGCTCCAGACGTTGGCCAGCGATGCCTTCATGAGTTGTGCCTTGAAAATTGATGATTTCAAGGACAAAAAGGGCGATCGTCCTGCCCGTCCCTCTCCCCCGCCCGGTGCACCTCGCTGCCCCATGAGGCCGGCTTTTTTGATGGGTTGCGTCTTTAGGAACATGTTCAAGAACTGCCCAACTTCAACTTGGACTGATACCCAGGAATGCAACGATGCTCGGGAACATTTTGAAAACTGCAAACGTCGTCCCTCAAGTGGTGAAAACTAAAAGGATTTTCTGAAAACTTTTACACACACTTTCCTACACCAAATACCTCAATTTGTAATTTCAAAAGTGTTTTTAATAATTCCTCGCATAAATAAGAATAAATCCTGCAGATAAAAAGCTCAATTCATCTCAGTATATTCAATAAAAATATAAAACCTATTTTTCTTAACATAAGAATTTATCATACCTGTTAAATAATGATTGGTAATCATAATCATTAGTAATTAGATTATTTTTGTTTTGCCCAATTATTTAATGATTACGACTACAAAAAATCAAAAATCAATCTAAAACTATTACAATTATTAAATAAATAATCAGAAAAAATTAAAAATAATCTTTTTGAGTATTCGGGCTATTTTTGATTTTTTTCTGATTATTTACGATTATTTTTGATTATTTCTGATTATTTATGACTATTTAGTAAAAATCTAATTATTTTAAATTTAAATTTAAATTTTCACAAAGTAGCCAAATTAATCAGAAAAAATCAAAAATAATCAGAAAGTAATTAGAAGAAATAATCAGAAGAAATAATCAGAAGGATTATTTTTGATTATTTTTGATTATTTCTGATTATTTTTAAATAATCTTAATAATTTCTAGATTATTTTTGATTTTAATCACAAAGTTTTCAACAGCGAATTATATAGTCACTACGAATATTTACTAAAATAATCTATTTGATTAGTAATTCTGATCGAAATTTAACAGGTATGGAATATATTAAGGTAACTGCTAGTCGATCAGATGCTTTTTAAAATCTCATTCCAATTTAGCCAATTTTCCTTTTTAAATTGTAGAACGCTTTATATTGGTTTTCCCTTTTCGACGCCTTTTCCTTTGTGGTTCTTATCAGAAATTTGCACGTCTGGCCGCGCAATGAAATAGAAAATTCGATTTTCATTTGGAAAATTGCTTATCGGGCGCATGTGCCAGCCAGGCAGTCTAGAGTCTAGAGTCAGGCAGTGAACTGGATGCCTTGGCGGTATTTCAATCGCTTCCTGGCAGACTTCCGGCATGGACGTGGAAATGGCGAGACTTGAGCGTGAGCTGCAGGAATTTCTCGATGACTGCGGCAAGCAGAAGTTCAGTGATGACGAAATGCGTTACATATGCCAGCCTTTGGTCTGGCACTTCCGCCTGGCGACGCTCAAGCGCTGGACTCTGTGGTTCCTCTTGCCCATTTTGGTGGTTTATCTGTTGTGGAATTATTGCGACACTTGTGCCTGGACAGCCAGCGCAGTGGGGCGGCTGTTGCTCATCCAGGTGCTGCCCTATTGGAACTGGACACCCTACTACCACAACAAATGCCTCATCGAACGAGCGGAGCCAGCGGGAAAGGCGAGTGAGCAGCCCAAGACGCTGGGCAGGCACGAGACTCTCTGGGAGAACTGTGCACTGTGCGAATCTCTGGGTGAGTTGACACCACACTCAGCGAAATTGTAATACTCTCATTTAAGAAAATAGGGTTCGTTTTAAAATCTTTACTCTTACAAATAACAAAAAACTCCATGAAAATTTAAAAACTTATATAAGAATAATTAATCTTAAATAAGGATAAAATTGTCCGAACAATGGGTTCTAGTTCTAATTATACTAAACAACCCTTTTCAGTAAAATTTTTCATTTCTAATTAAGATAACTGCATTTAAAACAGCGGTGGGCACGTAAGGGCTCCGGGAGCTAGCGGCTGCTCCCGAATTCAGATTTCGTGCCCAACGCTGCTTTAAAATATAGCCTTTAAAAAAAAGTGTCTTCTCAGTATTAGAAAAAAACACTTAAAAATTTTTTGAAAATATATCGCGCGAATACTGATAAAACATTATTATTACAGTCGAACTTCCCTAACTCGAATCACCATTATCCACGAAAAAAGTTCGAGTTAGGGAGACTTCGAGTTAGGGAAGTAGAATTGTATGAAATTTGCCTAGTATTGCCACTCGATTTGGTTCGAGTTAGAGAGACTTCGAGTTAGGGAAGTTCGAGTTAGGAAGTTCGACTGTATTTTAATTGAAAAAAAGTTTATCAGGCCTGTTCCGGTTTTCACTTGTTTTTTGCGAATTTCAATCCGCAAGATTTGACCGAATTTCCCTTAAAATTCCTTTACATTTCCTACGAATTACCCTCCGAATTTCCCTTCCACATTGTGTTGAGTAATTTTTTGCAGAACAGTGCTGGAAAATGTTTTAAGCGAATCAGACATTTGCGTCAAATGAATTTTCGCCTGTTAAAATAATTAATAATTGTGTAATTTATTCATCAAATATTTATTTAATCATAAGTCAAAACATTTTTCAAAGGTAAAACCTACTTTTGTTATAACCTTTGTATTTTTGAAAGCGCGGGTTAATTTCAGTGCTGGAAATGTCTTTTTGCAGAGTTGTCAATTGTTGCACAGTGTTTGTTTACATAAATAAGCAGTTTATTTTTGCATTCAATAACAAACAGTTTTGTCCAAACTTGCATTTAAAAAACAAGAAATTTAATTCTTCATTTTACGCAATACCTAAAAACACCTAAATTGTGGTTTAAAACATGTACCAAAGTATTTACTACTTTCTTCATATACAAGGGCAGCCCTAATAAAGTTGCCATTCATTTTCACAAATATTTGCGGAAACCAGAACAGGTCGAGCAAATCCGACAAAAATGTTAGGTTAGAGTCTTATCGATTTTGAGGTATGATGAAATAAAAATTAGTTAAAAATCAAATGAAATATGTTTTATTTATCTGATAATGTAGTAATATTCCCAAAACATTGAAGTATTGTATAAATATTTTATTTTCACTTTAATTTTATGCTAAGCATGCCAAAATCATCGATTTAACCCTTACGAATTCAAACTCACTTGCTCAATGTCACGTGAATTCAATTCGCAAAATCTTGTCGAAAGTGAAAACCGGAACAAGTGAGGGAAATTCATTTTCGCAAAATCTTGCCGAAAGTGAAAACCGGAACAGGCCTGTATATTACTAATTTCTGAAATTATTTTTTCATTTTTAGATACCATACCGACTGCCTCTAATGTGAGCTACTCCATGCTGGAATCGGAATACCTGGAGCGAGGATTGCCCGTCATCGTCACGGATTGTCGGCTGGAGATGGATCTGGATACTTTGCTCCAACGCATACTGGAGAAGACACCACAGCAGCTGTCGAGCGAACCATGCGATGTGTCCAGCAATCTGTTACTCCGTCATCTCTTCAACATTGATGTGGCTTTAGAGAAGATTCGTGATTTCCAGGCAACTCCGGCAACTTCTTCGTCTGCTTGGCATCTGCATTTTCGCAACTGCGACAAGAGGAGCGTGAAGGCTTCCCGGGTCTATGGAGAGAAGCCCTACTACTATCCCAAACATCTGGAGCCCTACTACTCCAGCTGGCTGCTGATGGCCCACCACATGCGTCGTCCCCTCAGGGAGATCTATGTGCATGGACTCGTGTTTGTGCAACAGTTGAGCGGACACTTCGAGCTGCGTCTGCGTCCCAAGCAACCCTGCGACAACGACAACATCTGCCCCAATCTCAGCCTGCGACTGGATGCCGGCGAGTGTCTCGTCTTCTCCACGGATCTGTGGCGCCTCAGCTATGGCCTGCAGAAGCCCGACTCCGATCACACCTCAATTGCCACTCTGTTCGAGGTGGACTGGGAACTATAGTGAATCAATAAAATACTAGCAAGGGGAAAAAACCTGAATTTAGCGAAAATATATGTTCAAAATCGAAAATAAAGAAAACATTTAAAAAGAATCAATCAAATATATGAAAATCAATCAAGTTTTGACAAATTGATGAGAATTCAAAGTTGCTGAAAAAACGTTATGGAAAAAAATATGAATTTGTCAAGAGATTCGAATTAGAGCAGCGGTGGGCACGCAGTGGCTCCGGGAGCGAGCGGCTGCTCCCAACTTAGGTAGACTATAATAGGGCTGTTGTTGTTGATGTTGTTGTGGTGCTCCCGAATTCAGATTTCGTGCCCACCGCTGAATTAGAGAATTGAATTGAACTAAAATTTTTTATTTAATTATTACACATCATGTTTTATTTATCACACAAATAATAATTATTAAATAATGTATTGATAAAAATCAACCAATAACTTTTTATTTTAAACATTAAATTCATTAAGATCCCTGAAAGAAATAATTGAGTTTTAGTAAATATCTCTACATTTTTATTTATCACACAAATGAAAACAATTTAATAATTAATTGTTTAGGAATCAAGTAATATTTTTGTATTTTAAAAATAATAATTATTACAGTCCCTGAAATAAATATGAATTGCTTTTTCATAGTCCTAAATAGTCCTAATTTCGAGTGTCCTGAATTGTATTTACATAAAAAAACACAGAGTACACATCAAATACAAGTATGCATATATAGGATATGGATGGAACTTAAGGAATACTGGAAATACTGATTGGATTATTGCCATTTCCTTCTTTTATTTTTCTCAGGCTCGTCGGCACTTGGCCTCGACGAGCTTCTGCAAGGTGGCGGTCAAGCTGTTGATGGCATCGATCTTCATGCGTTCGATGCGCTCCTGCTGGACCAGCGACATCTTCTGGATTTGCACCTGTTCGCGCTGCAAGCTGCGCTGCAGCTCCATCTTCTCACGCTCCACGTCCAGCTTGCGATCGAAGTAATCCTTCCACCAGACATCGTCCAGGTGGGATTGCGAATGCTCATACAGTTTGCCACTGGTTGGCAACGCTGTTGTCATCTGGTTGCTGTCGGTTTGATCCTGATCCTGTGTTGTGCTGCCATTGTGATCCGGATCGTACTCCAATTTGGGTTGCCGCACCTCCGACAAACTGTTGCTGTCCTCGTCGAACTCATCGTTGGACTTGGTGTCCAGCTGCACCTGTGGCTGCAACAACACCTGATCCACTGGTGTTATATATGGCTGATCCTCTTGGGTCGCCATCGATTGCAATGGAGCTTGCAACGGCAACTGCAACTGCAACTGCGGCGTTGCTGGCTTCGTCTGGTATTGATTTGAATCCTGTGGTTGCTGTTGTTGCGATCGCAGTTGCAACAGTTGTTGCTGCTGCGGTTGCACAGTTTGTGGTTGTTGTTGTTGCTGCTGTGGTTGTTGCTGTGGTTGCAATGGTTGCTGCTGTTGTTGTTGTTGCGGCTGCGTCGTCGCCGGTTGCAACTGCACATCAAAGTCCGCCTTCTTGCCCTGCAAATCATACAGTGAAATATATTTTGAGAGTTGAAAATATTACAAATACAGGCCTGATTCGAATTTCGAATGGTTTTCAAAAATGTAAATCGAAACGAAAACGAAGTTTCGACTATTTGCTGTTCCCAGTTTTGATCGAAATGTTATTGTTTTTAAATAAGACTAAAACTTCGTTTTTCGAAATATTTAATATTCAATTGAAGCAACTCTAGCAGCTTCGATTGCGAGAGTTGGTATCGATATCAAAAATTAAAGTCAAATTCAGAACAGATCGGTTTTGTATTTTACAAAATATTTTATAGATGCTTTAAAAAAAAATCTGTCTAAAAAATACTTTAACTTTTTAAACTTGAATCACTACTTCAATCGATTCTAAAAATGTTCAACGTTATTATAATTGTCAGTTTACTAATTTTAAGTATTTATTGTTAATGCTTAAAATCGGCATTTACTTTTAAATCCGGTGATTTTACAGCACACGTTTTGAAAACGACAATAATTGTCGATTTTCTGAATTACGGAACAGCATTACAACTCGATTTGTTTTCGAAATTCGGAGCAGACCCGATAATCAGGTTTATCGGTTGCGGCAACTATATTAGGATATCGGTTTCGAAATACGAGTATGACAAATATTAAAGATATTGAAGATATTAATTATGAAAAGCAAATATTTATAAATTTAAATAATTTAGATATTTTTATTGAAAATTAGAACAAAAAAATTTAGTTTTAATAAACGATGATTACACCTTAGCTACATAATAAAATTTATTGTTTGTTGTTACTAAACGGTTATTTCGGTTTGAATAGTTTGTTTTCGGTTACGATTACCACTTTCAATCGGTTAAAACCGTTAAACGGCTACGGTTTCGGTTACGCTTTTAATTTCTGCTTATTATTAAAATACACGATATCCTACCTGCAAATACTTGAACATCTCCTCAAAGAACTCCCAGTGCACATAGCCGGACACATATTTCTTGTTCAGATTCTTGTTGTAGGTGATGAGAATGTTGTGCCACTTTTTCTGCACCTTGGCAGCACTGTAACGAAAGCCCAGCCGCTGCAGCTGGCGGGTGCAGTGCAGCCACAGCGCCGTCCTCTTCTGCCTGCCCTCGGTGAAGCTGCCCTCCATGGGACCACGGATGTGGATGAGGGCCCGCGTCGCCTCCGTCGTCCAGGCGCGCTCGTACGGACCGCGTCCGATGCTGTTGACGCCGCCGGGCAGCTCGGCCTCCTCCAGCAGACAGTCATCGTCCAGGTCGTCGAGGTCATCGTCACTGATTTGATAAGCTGAAAGGAGCAAAAGTTTTGTAAATAAATATGTATGTATATTACAAAATATTAATAAATATTAAATATTACAAAAAATAATAAAAATAATTTAAAATTAAAATATTTTCGATTTTTTAAAATACTTATCATAATTTGTTTTGATTTCATTTTATGTTTGTCTTGCACTTGTTGCATTCGCATTGAATTGATAAGATAAATGTATGAAAAAGCTCTGTTGACCCTTGCCATTTAATGCACGCTCTTTGTCGGCTGTCGGCTCTCTTGCTGTCAACTCTCTCTCAGTCTCTCTCGCTCCCACCACCCAACAACACACATACTAGTCACCGCCCACAGCTGCAAGGATGCTAGCGCTGCTGCTGACGCTGACGCACAATCATACAGCCTCTGTCGCAGCCTCAGTCGCAGCCTCAGCCTCCGCTCCTCCCTCAAGCAGATACACACATTTTCACAAGCTTAGCTACTATGATTTAATAGTTGCACTTATTATTTACATATATTTTTGAGAGACTTACGTTCATTTTCCTCAATGCTGTTGTTGCTCGCAACATTTGCCACATTTGCACCATTTACAATAATCTGTGACATTGTTATTATTAATTGCTTAATTAATTATTATTTGGTTAGTTTGCCAGCCAGCATCTAACTTAGACCTGCCTGCTCTCAATAGTTTTCTGTTACTAACGAGGACATTTTACTCGCACTCGCACTCGCTGCAGCTTCCCAGGCAGGAGAGTAAATGGCGCTCGCTCTCCAATACTCTGAAACTCTCTCTCTCATTGTGCTGTCGTCGCCTCTCTGGACTCAGATCTGCGAGAAGCTGTGACTGCACGGCGGCTAGTCCATAGTGAAGTATCTAGAACAAGCTCTGTCTGCTGTTATGCTGGGTGTGAGTGGGCGGTGGGCGGTGGGCGAGTGTTTGGGGTGCTAAGCATCTGCGCACTATTGAAAGTATTCCAAGGTCTGCAGCAGCAACCACCCTTGTAATTAAAAGATAATAATTTTCGTCTTAACTATGATATGCTAGAATATAACATTTATTTATTTGTTGTAGTCTTATAATGTTTCATAATTTTATTTTCTTTTTTTGTGTGATTCTCTATGATAAGTGCCGTCATCGCGGGGATATCTATTTAATAAATACTCAGAAAAATAATCATAATATTCGTTTGACAGTACTCACTGTATAAGCAATTGAACGATGTATTTTAAAATATAAAGTATTATTCTTCGTTTTATGCGCATTTCAAATTCTATAACTGGCAGCACCGCTGTAACAGATTGTCAGACTTCGAACTCATAAAAGCATTGCCAGCTTTAAAAGAACGTTGTCAACCGAGTTGGCAGCCCCTCTTGTAGTGCTGCCAACTAGCTTGCGTATTGCCGGCTAAAAGAGAGCTGTCAGCCGAGTTGGCAGCCCCTCGTATAGTGCTGCCAACCTACTTGCGTATTGCCGGCTAAATTCGCCGAGTTGGCAGCCCGACGAATGCAGCGAAATCGCGCGTGTAAAAACTTTTTGTTTATTATTTTACTATAAATTTTGTATATTCATTGTGTAGTTAAACTAAAATGCCTGCCATTGAAAAGTGTGTGATGTGAGTAGCAAAAGCTGAGTGTTCGATTGCAGTAAATAAAGCGTTTCCCTTTGGTTTTCAGCTACGATTGGAAGCGACTGTGGCAAATGGTGTCGGGCATCCATTATGAGACGCCGCAGGACACGGTGCGGGAGGAGCTGTTGAACGTGTGCTCTGAACTGCAGGCGGGCGTGCTGCAGTTCAAGCCCAAGAGCGCCTCCAACATCCAGCTGGCCGTGCTGCTCAAGGAGAAGAAGCAGGAGAAGCTGTTGCCATTCACAGAGCGACTGCAGGAGCTGCTCAATCTGGAGTCGGCACAGTGTTGGGAGATCCTGTGCTACTACCTGACCAAGGAGTATCGTGGCTCCGCCGGCCTGCTGACACAACTCATCTCGACGGAGACGAATATGAGCAAGTTGCTGGAGGACATTCGACATTATTATTCGCTGGAGCGCATGATTGTCCTGAAGATCGTGAAGAACGTGCTCGTCTTTTACACTGTGCCAAATCACCCGTATCAGCAAGAGTACCAAGCGGTGGTGGAGAAGCTGACGCTGCCCCGTCTGCTGGACTCGTATCTCAACCAGCTGGACAGTTTAATCAATGAGCTGCCGCCGAGGAAACTTTTGGCGGGTGAATGCTATCACTGCCCGGACAGACTGACCAGCTGGTCGGAGCGCAATGCACGGGAGACCAACGAGGTGCTGCACATTCTGATGCTGATCGTGGAGCACCTGCCCATGGATCAGGTGCACATCAAACGTCTGTTTGCCACCATCAAACAACACTCCTTTGGGCGCATTCAAAACTATCTGGACGAGAGCAACGTTTATCATCAGGAGCTGATCAAGAATCTGACATACTCGGAGCTGGTGCTGCTCCTCAAGTGCCTCGACTTTGAGCGGCCCAAGGAGAATGCCCAGCTGATTGACGAGCTGCATGTCCAGGTGGCCAGCATGCACCATCGTCCGGAGCACGGTCCGCTGCTCCTCGTCTGGATGCTGTTGCGCCTGCGCGCCACCAACGACTCCGAGGATGCCGCCAGCCTGCTGCGTTGCCGCCAACTGGGCAAACGCGCTGTGGATCTCAAGTGCTTTGTCCAGCTGCAGGGCATTGTCACACATCCCATGTTCGCCGACGACAGCCTCCTGTCCCGCATCGTGAGGAAGACCATCTACAATCAGCTGTGCTACCTGTGCGATCTCTTTGACGGCGACGCCAGCTGCGCCCGCTACGAGGGCATCTACGAGCTGCTCTGCGAGCTGTTGTCCTGGCCACAGCTGGCCAAGGATTTCTGCAGCTGCGAAGGTTTGTATATTTTATATGGACCCCGTACTTAAAAAAAGTATAGGGTATGTTAATTTTGTAACAGGCAGAAGGAGGCGTGCCAGATCACATAAAGTACATATATTCTTGATCAGCATCAACAGCCGAGTCGATATAGCCATGTCCGTCTGTCCGTCTGCGTCATCGCTTAGATCTTAGAGACTATAGGAGCTAGAGACTCCAAACTTGGTATGTAGGTTCGTCTATATTGCACGCAGATCGATTTTGTTTTAGATTTTGGATCGGACCACTATATCATATAGCTGCCATAGGAACGATCAGTCGAAAATCAAGTCTTAGTATGAAAAACTTTTTTGTTGTTTGAGGTATCTGAACCAAACCGACAAAATAAGCTCATGGGATAGTTCCATACATCCTGACTAAATTTGGTTGAAATCAGACCACTATATCATGTAGCTGCCAAAGGAACGATAGATCGAAAATATAGATATTATTTTAAACAGTGTTTGCTTTTCCATAGTAAGTACGGGGTCTCCAACCGTCGAGTTTGCTCGCCTGTAGCACCGTCGACTAGTTCATATTATAGTTTTGTATTCGATATTAATATTTATTTGAATTTCTTAGATGGTGGCGTTCGTTCGCTTTACAATACGCTGCTGGAGAACTTTCCGCTGCAGTTTACCAACTTGGCCAAGTTGGCCCAGGCACTGACCAAGGCTGGCCAGGGCAACTATGTGAGTTGAGGGAGCTGATGATTTTCCATTGCAATTCTAAATGTAATTTTCAATGCTTTAAACAGGTGAAAAGTCAGCTGGAATCGCTGCCCATGCTGTCATTGTTGTACGACGAGCGACAGCAAAAGCTCAACGAATTGGGATCCGATGAGTACGAGCTGATGGACAGTGTGAAGCCCTTTCCCCGCATCGATTACATCCTGCCCGCTGGCACGAGCTGCACGGCCGTGCAACATCCGACGGGCTTCTATATGCACTTCCGTTGCCATGTGAATTTCTTCAATGCACTGCATCATGAGATCAATTGTCTGCTGCTGGAGAAGGCGCAATTGCACGGCGACTTTGATTCCAATGAGCGTATAATACGCGTTGAAGCGGGCCTCAAGTATTTGGTGCTGGCCGTGCAGAAGACAAAGTCCATCGACGGCATCAGTGCTGAGATGGTGCATCCCACAGAGATGTGCATTGATCTGTTGAGTAAATTCAAGGGTGTGCAATGTCCACCAGTTGGCTTGCTGTCCAGTTGCCTCAATGTCTGCACAGCGCTGTTGCCGCTGGTGGACGAGGAGATCTTCACCCGAGTCAGCAATCTCGATATTCTGCCCACCATCAGCAACGGCTCCTTAAAGGACTTTAAACTCTACGCCAGCGCCGTTTACTTTGAGTCACGGTTTCTCGGCTCGGTCATTGACAATGTGGAGAAGAAACAGCAGCGTTATGAGTTTCTCTTGGCTTATTTAAATTTCCTGCGCACTTATACAAAGCTGAAGAGGAAACGTTATCTTCAGGTGGAACTGCCGGGTCTCATCTTTTTGCTGCGCGATGTGTTTCCTCATCTGCACACCTGGCACTTCAACTCGCAGTCGGAGAAGAACAGAATCTACTTTGAGGTGCTCAGCTTTATTTGCGACATCTTTGACATGCTCGGCAGCAATGCTGTGGACACCAAATGCGAACAGAGTCAGCTCCTGCTCAATGTCTGTGTCTATTCACTGCTGAATCTGGACAACGGACTGATCTTGTTGAGGTAAGGTTTAATCATACCTGTTACATTTCGATTAGAATTACTAATCAATAAGATTATTATTGGAAATAATCCTAGAGACTTTATAATTCACTGTTGAACAATTTGTGATTATTTAATGAGTACGATTGCAAAAAATCAGAAGTAATCTTAAATTATTAGAATTATTCAAAAACAATCAGAAATAATCAAAAAAAATTCTTTTTGAGTTTTCGAATTATTTCTGATTTTATTTTTGATTATTTATGACTATTTAGTAAAGATCAATTTATTTTAGATTTTTAATCAAAGTAGCCAAAATAATCAGAAAAAAATCAAAAATAATTAGAAAAAAATCAAAAATAAACCGGATACTAAAAAATATTATTTTTGATTATTTTCGATTTTTTCTGCCTATTTTTGAATAATTGTAATAATTTTAGATAATATTAAATTTTTTGTAATCGTATTCATTTAATAATTGGGAAAAACCGAAAATTATCGTAATTTAATCATTAGTTCGACTTTTTAACAAAAATAATTTAATTACTACTGATCATGATTACTAATCATTGTTTAACAACTATACTTTAATATTCATATCTTTTGAGTTGAGTTCAGTTAAGTTAATAATCCCCTTTCTCCCACTTTCTAGATTTGTGGGCGTGGGCAACGCCTTTGTGCAGTACACAATGGAGCTGGAAACGAACTGGATGCAGCAGCAGCCGCACGGATTAATGATGTTGGTGCGCCTCTCGATGCGGATTCTGATGCAGCTGCTGTGCTTGAAGAGTCATGTGTACAGTGCCGACACGCTGTCGCCCTTGGAGGCGTTGATATACACACAGCCAAAGCAGCGGGACACGCTGCGGATTATTCCGACTGTTTGCAGCTATATGAGCAACATCTTTGATCGCTGGCTGCCCATCGTGTCGTGTCGTCTGCTGAAACGCATTGCACTCGAGTTCAACATGTCCCTGTTGGCCTGTCTGGACATGGAGGCCGACCAGATTCGACTGACGTTCATGCAGAAGCTGCCCGACGAGCTGGAAAGCGATTCGGTCAAGATTGCCATCCTGGAGCTGGTGGAGGCGTGCATAGCCAAGCAGCCCGGTGTCACCGAGGCATTCTTCAAGGTCAACTATGGCCACGACCACAAGCGTTCGTTCTTTGCATTCGGCAAGGAATGTGCGCCCAGCATCGGGGACAGCATTGTCACCTACATGAAGGAGTTTCTCGATGCGCTCGAGGCCGAACCTCTGACCATCCAACAGCTGTTGCCCAGCAAAATCATGAACATCTTCCACTCGCTGTGGAAGCACAATCTGCAAATGCTCGTGGACGAGCTGCTCAAACTGCCGCAGTTCTGGACAAAGCTCTGCAGTCCACTCTTCAGTGAGCCCTCGAATCAGCCGCAGGTACTTTCGATTTATTTATGTTGTATAATATAACTTATAACTTATATTTATTTCTATCCGCCAGGTGCGTGTCTACACTCAGCTGATGAACATCGTGTCCATTGAGGCCTACAGCACGGGCAACAACCAAAACGCCGAGCTGCGGGACGTGCTGAAGAAGTTCTTCGAAAGGGATTGCTTCAATCAATGGCTGAACTACGTCTTCGACATGCCCAAGGTGCCTGCTGTGACCAATTCCAGTGAGGAGCTGCCCGACTGGATTTGCTGTCTGCAGTCGTTTAAGGATTTAATTGTTATACTGCTGAAGAAGCAGCCCAATTTTATAGCCATACCCGATGCACAGTTCAAACTGCTGGCCAAGAAGTGTCTCACTGTGCTGGTGGATCGTGCCCATTACCTGGACGACATGCGTCCGTTTATCATGCTGGCTGAGTTGTATATATTCCTATTGCTCCGTTTTAAGCACGCGTATACGAGCAACGGCGACGAGGAACAGGAGCTGATGGAGCAGCTGCTGCAGCTGATGAGTCGCATCTGCTCCTGCTACGAGGATCTGCATGTGCGCGCCAAGGAGGCGTGTCTGGCCATCATCACCAAGTGTGCGCATCTCTATACCAGCCTCCTGATCAGAGATTCGTCGATAGCGCTGCGTTTCCTCAACTCGGTGGTGAGCATCATCTGCACCGAGCTGCAGAATATGGAGAAATCCGTCAACCTGGATCAGCCGGGATCGGCCTTGCCACTGGAGGAGGCCAACAATGGCAAGGTGTCAACGAATTCGTTGATCCTGTGCCTCAATCTGCTGAAGGCCGTTGCCAGCATTTTCAACAACGACGGACCCGGCAACTGGGATCTTCCGTTTGTGTCTGTGCGTCTCTTCCAGCGCCTGCTGCGCTGCATCTCGTACACGTTGCCACTGCACGGCAAGCGCGTGCTGACGGAGCAGCTCCTGGACGTCCTGATTGTGTTTGCCAAGAGCAACTGCTCGGTGGAGTTCCTGCACTGCGACGTGGGCGAGCATCTGTGGCTCAAGATGCTGCCGCCGCGGGAACTGCTGCAGTGCCGACTCGAGTTCAACAAGAACAGCAGCGACGTGTGGACCATGGAACAGTGGTGGTCCATCTATGCACGCGGCATTGAGCTGGTCAACATCATCTACGACAAGCACAAGAAATGCTTCCTCCAGGAGGCTCTTCAGTTCGTTGGCATCCATGAGGTCTATCTCGTCGACTCGCTGCTGCTGGGCAAACAATCGCTGGAGCCCGCGGCCATGCAGCTGATCAAGGCGGCCATCTCGTTGGTGGCCAGCCTCACGGAGCACCACAAGGAGTGGGCACAGGATCACTCCTCGTCCCTCTACAACATCATGGTGTGTAAAATAAGTCACTTTGTTAATTAGAAATAATATAATGTAACTGTCATTGATTTAGAACGCTGTCCAGGGATTGATGTGCCATGCCACGTCCATGTTCCACCAGCAGCGCAACTTGAAATGCCTCCTGGCCGGTCGACGATCCCAGCTAGAGATATTGCGCAGCGTGGAGTCCATTACCATCGATGATGAAATTATCAACGCCTGCAATGAGTAAGTTTTGTATTCAAGAAATCAATAAAATTAAATTAATTTAATTTATTCTCCGCAGCCTCACCGACATCATCATCTACTGTGTGAAGGCTTTGCAAAAGTTCACTCCTGATCTGCTGGATCTGCTGTGCTCCAGTTTCTACGAACCCCACAAATGGCAGCCCATTCTGGATGTCAAATTCGGGGCACCCAAACTCAACGAAGGGAACTTGACGCTCACGTTCGGCATGGTACTGAATATGGTCAGCGTCTATGTGAAGGCACTCAACATGGTAAGAGGGGAAGAAGAAGACCGTTAATTAAGTGATAAATAGAAAACAAAACTGTGCTAATCTATGACTAAACAAAAATTGATTGCTAAAGGAATGCCAAAAAATATCTCTATTTGCGAGTATAAAGTCAATAGAGATTTTTGAAAAAATATAGCCAGCGAAAAAAATCATCATGTCAGCATGTGGCTCTTGATAAAAAAAAAACTAAAATTTTATTTACATAATTTTATTTTTATTTGGAAAGATCGTTTAAATTCCGTTTGAATTGAAAAACTCGAATTTTTACGAACGTCTACTTTTTAAACTTTTATCCTCGATTTAAAAAAAAAAATGATGCAAAAATTTCAAATTTTTCAGAAATATTTTTGCTAGTATTTTTTAATGATTTCTTGGATTTTCAAAAAGTTATAAAAAGTATTAGCAAAAATATTTTTGCTAGTATTTTTTGCGCAGTTACTCTTAGAATTGTTTCAAGTTTTTTTTTGCATCAAAATATTTTTGGTAAAAAATCGAGGGTAAAAGTTGAAAAAGTAGACGTTCACAAAAATTCAAAATCTTCAATGGGTACTTAATGGGTTAAGAAAATTTTTGCATCATTCAAACGGAGTTTAAAC
>JBAMBJ010004032.1:0-10078 GCA_037043495.1 Drosophila recens
CGTTGTATTATTAAATAATATTACATTATTAAACTTACAGTAAAACAATTTGTTGTAATTTTAATATTGATTTTTTACCTGTTCACAGCTTTATTACATGTCTATGGAGCTGCCATTTGAGATTAGTTTGGTTTGGTTTAAATAATTTCATTGATTTTCAAGTTAACACAATTTCGAAAGCGGGGACATTCATAAATAATTTAAATATTCTGTCATGTCTATTATTAGATTTGTACAAGTCTCAATTGGTACTTTATTTCTATTCATGTAAATTTATATAAAAAATAAATTCTACTACTCACAATTGCATTCAAAATGCAAATGCGATTCTCTGGAGCGAAGAGTTTCTGCCTGTGTGGAGTTGTAATTTCCTATCACATCATTTCAATTAGCACATTTGGAATGATGATCACTTCGGGTTCGGATGCGGGTTCGGGTTCAGCCCACAGCAACTAGGGCGCGCTGTGGGTGTGATGTGGATGCTCTGCCACATAGATGACATAAAGCAATGGTATGACAAAACAGAGTGCGAGAATAAATATCAAAAGGCATATCCAAGACATGTCGCAATCCGAACCAGACCAGTCAATTGCCCGCAACGATGGACCCGGTATGGGACGAACCCTGGGCGCATGCCTGTCTATCAGCATGTCATCCAGCAAGGCTGCATTGTCGTCCAAAGGATGCTCCATGTTGCCTGCACATAAGAAGACACATTTATTAAATTTTTTTAATAAGTAATTTAGCTTGTAACTAAATACATTTTCAAGCGGAATATCATTGATATGATTTGGCCTCATTCATTCTGCATTCAAATATTCTTAGTTCTATTAATTGAAAGTAAATTTGCCAGGTCAAAGGTGAGACCAACTTCAAAGATACTTCATAAAATGCATCTTTTCATCACGTCGAATTCCAGCAGAATACGCAGCAGATAAAACTTAAAGAAAACCTATATTTATTTTAATTTTTTTTATTTATTTTTACTTAATGCTCAGCTGCAGTTGTTGTTACAGTTTAGGTCACAGCGCGGCATAGATGAAAGATGCGTATAAATCGTAGCTTAATTGTAGGTCATATAACGTGGCGTAGCGCTGAACTTGGCATAGCTCTTGATGACCTTGTTGACCGCCTCGAGGAAGTCCTTCTCGGTGGCCACCTTGCGACGGGCTCGAATCGCAAACATGCCCGCTTCCGTGCACACCGAACGAATCTCAGCGCCCGTTGAGTTGGGGCAGAGACGGGCCAGAAGATCGAAGCGAATGTCACGCTCGACGGACATGGAGCGCGCGTGGATTTTGAAGATGTGCGAGCGTCCATCCTGATCGGGCAGTCCAAACTCGACCTTACGATCCAGACGGCCGGGACGCATGAGCGCAGGATCCAATGTATCCGGTCGATTCGTGGCCATCAGCACCTTGATGTTGCCACGGGGATCGAAGCCGTCCAGCTGGTTGATCAGCTCCAGCATAGTACGCTGCACTTCGTTGTCGCCGCCGGCGCCGTCATCGAAACGGGCACCGCCAATAGCATCGATTTCATCGAAGAAGATGAGGCACGCCTTTTTGGAGCGGGCCATCTCGAAGAGCTCGCGCACCATGCGGGCGCCCTCGCCCACGTACTTCTGCACCAGCTCCGAGCCGATGACACGAATGAAGCAGGCATCTGTGCGATTGGCCACGGCACGGGCACACAAGGTCTTGCCGGTGCCGGGCGGGCCAAAGAGCAGCACGCCCTTGGGTGGCTCAATGCCCAAATTGACGAACTTCTCTGGATGCAGCAGTGGCGTCTCCACCACCTCACGCAACTTCTCAATCTGTTCCTTGCAGCCGCCGACATCGCTGTAGGTGACATCTGGTTTGTCCTCCACCTGCATCATCGTCACCGTCGGATCAATCTTGGGCGGTAGCGGAATGTGGATTTGGTACTTGTTGCGGTCAACGCCCACGCGCATGCCCTCCTCAATGTCCGTGGGTGCCACGGAATCGGCCAAGTCCACCACAAACTTGGCAAACTGCTTCACATTAATGATATACTTGGGATCATCGGAGTCGGCGTTGATGATCTTCGTGCAACGCGCCACCTGCAGCGGTTGCTCATTCTGCAATATCTGCTTGTCGGCAGCCAAGTCCCACAGAGCGGGCGGTGCCAGACCCGTGTCGCTCTCCTTGATGCCCGTCAGCTCGTTCACCTGCTTCACGGCCTTCTGTATGTCCTCCTCGATGCTCTTTATGGACTTGTGGTACTGACTCTGGCCGTACGTCTTCAGCAGCTCGATGTCGCCCTCGTCGAGGGACTTGATCTCCTTGTCCTCCTTCTCTTCGTGCTTGACCTTGCGTTGATCATCTCCCAGATAGTCCGGCATCTTGTTTTAGTTGTTTAACAGCGAAATATTAACTAAATTTACGTGTTTTTCGCCAACGCTTTGTGATTTCTAGCAATTGTAATGGCGAGTGTGCCCGTATTCGCAATGACTAAACAAATTGCTTGCTGCGCCCAACTTAACGTTACACTTAACAGACCCTTAACAGAAATGCTCCTCACGCAGCACAGGGCAAACAAAGAATTTGCTTGGTTGGCCAGCTTTACCAGCTGTTAGCAACTTACAATAAATTTTAAACACGAATATGAATACTCTATGCCAGCTAACTAAGATTTACTCACCTTCGTCGTCTGGAAAACCATGTCTTCTTGCTGAGGACTGATCCTCACCGGCTGCCGCACCGGAAGCATTCACTGCAGCCACCAGCAGTCGCTCATCGAGCATTAAGCGCGCATCCTCCAACGGATTACGCTCGATTCCTTCGGGCTCCTTCTCCAAATTGTGCCTGGGACTGTTGTTGCCGCTGCGGTGGACAGCGGGCAGCGCATCGGGATCCCTGCTGCCCAATAATACATTGTGCACTGTGACGGGAATGCGAATGATTCGACGCGCGTGAATCTCGTTCTCGCGATCGATCTTATTCAGACGCTTGATGTCCGCGACCGAGCAATGGAACCGCAGTGCCAGAGCTTGCAGCGTATCGCCCTCCTGCACTTTCACCTCCAGGGTGTTCAGCTTGGCGTGGCCGTTGTTGGATCTGTTCGACATCTGCACCAGGTCCACGTACTCATTCTCGTCGTTGCTGGCAGCCCTGGTCTGGAAAATATCATCCATGCCATCGTCCCAGTTTTGCTGCTGGTGGCGCCTGAAATGGGAAGCGTGCATCATTGTGGAATCAGTGTCAATGTCAATGCTGCAGTCGAGTTGGCGTTGACTTACACATTTCGACGCATTCTCTATTTATTTATTATTATTTTGTTGGTTTGCCTCGATTATGCGTTGGCGCTGCACTTAATGTCACCTGGCGCAGGTGATTTGATGTTCATAAGCGACGCACTTTTAAAGCGCGTATTTACGTGAAATTTTAGAGGAAAACAAACAAAACAAACCCACGTCTAAAAGCTGACGAACTGTGAACTGGACACACCCTGTGCTTCCGCATTCATACAAAGAAACACAGCTTAATTAAATTTCGTATTTGGTGTTATTGCAAAAGTCACACAATTAATTAAAATGTCCATTACCGACTGTATTTTGTGCAGGCTACTGGATTGGCCTCTGCTGCTCGGATTGGCGGTCTATATTTTAAAGTAAGTTTATAAATTGAATCTAAAAGTCAGGTAAGCAACCCTGGCTGTAATGCCCAGTGAAATTATGCATAGAGAGTACACACGTTTCTCAGTTCACACACAGCTGAAATTTAAATAAACAAATGATTACAACAGTACAGACAACATTTACACAATAACTCTAATTAAAAAATGCCCTGAAAACTTGAATACTTTCGATACGGTTTTAAATGTGACGAATTCAAGTAGTTTTAGCTAGTGCAGGGTATTTTGCATGCGACCACACTGAACCATCGCGCTTGTTGCTGCGCCTAGTCGGAAATTCTCGTGTTTGTTTTCATTTCCAAGTGCATAATGTCGCTATTCGCATTTCTAAAAAGCCGGCCGATATTCTGGCTAAGTGTCACAGGCACCACTGTGGGAGGAGCCTGCTTCTTAAAGTGAGTTGTTTGGATATTTTCGTTCATAATTTATCTGTAATAATAAGCGAATTATTTGTGGCTGAAGAGACCTTATGCAAGGTGGCCAGTTCACTAAGAACACGGATGAAACGTGCAAAGTTGTGATTGTGACCGGTTCGAATACCGGAATCGGTAAAGAAACTGTGCGGGAACTGGCGAGACGGGGAGCCACCGTTTACATGGCCTGTCGCGATATGAAGAAGTGCGAGGAGGCCAGAGAGGAGATTGTCCTGGAGACCAAAAACAAATATATCTACTGTCGCGAATGCGACTTGGCTTCCATGGACTCGATTCGGAATTTTGTTGCCACGTAAGTTTCAGTTTGTTAATGGAATTAACTAAATTTAATAACAAACGTTTGCCATATCCTGCTAGTTTCAATCGGGAACAGAAAAGACTGGACATACTCATCAATAATGCTGGTGTCATGCGATGTCCACGATCTCTAACCAAAGACGGCTTCGAAATGCAGCTGGGCGTCAATCATTTGGGCCACTTTCTGCTTACCAATTTATTGCTAGACGTGCTAAAGGTTTGTAAGCGACAGAGAGAGAGAGAAAGAGAGCTTGTCATAAATTTCCCCTTTATTTTATACATATTTCCCTTTATTGTAGAAAACGAGACCCAGTCGAATCGTCGTTGTGTCGAGTTTAGCGCATACGCGAGGGGAAATCAACACTGGTGACTTGAACAGCGAACTTGCCTACGATGAGGGCAAGGCTTACAGTCAGAGCAAACTGGCCAATATACTATTTACTCGGGAATTGGCCAGACGCTTGGAGGGCAGTAGAGTGACTGTTAATGCCTTACATCCTGGAATCGTTGACACCGAGCTCTTTAGACACATGGGATTTTTCACAAATTTCTTTGCCGGGTTTGTTCCAACATCGAGTAGAAATCAAAGCTCAAATTTATAATTGTAATGTATTCTGTTGCAGTGTGTTTGTCAGGCCATTGTTTTGGCCATTCGTAAAGACACCCAAAAGCGGAGCACAAACCAGTTTGTATGTTGCCCTTGATCCGGAATTGGAGAAGGTAACGGGACAATACTTCAGCGACTGCCAAATAACGGATGCAGCACCCGCTGCCAAAGATGTTCACATTGCCAAATGGCTGTGGGCCGTGAGCGAGAAATGGACACAATCAGAAATACTAAAGTTAAAGACGCCAGAAGCAGTAGATGAACCCACTCAAAAGTCACAATAATATGAGAAGAAACATCTATTACTTTGAACGCCTTATTATTAACACTTACTTAATTTGTATTAAACGCCATCTATTTTTCAAAAAGCTGGTAACATTTATTTTTTAGTCCGTTATTTGTACATACCAAATAAATACCGAAAGCTCGTCAATCGCCTTTTCCATTATCAGTTTGTTCTGGTGCTTTCTCACTGTTATTGTTTGTCATCGTGATGCGCTATTTTGATTGCACTCGGAAAATTAATTAGGAATTAAGTGTCTTGAAATAAGTTGTTAAATCCGTTGCGGCTTAAAAATGTGTACTCTAATTAATTGTCTACTGTGTCCTTGCGTTGCATGGCCAGCATTGTTCTTTGGAGTGGTTTATTTCCTTAAGTAAATAAACTGAACTCTAAACTCTTGCACAAGTTGTAATTTAAATTTATATTTTAGGAAATACATGCAAGGCGGCAAATTCGAAAAGCAAACTGATGAAACGGGTAAGGTGGTGATTGTAACCGGTTCGAATACGGGCATTGGCAAGGAGACTGTCCTGGAACTGGCGAGACGCGGAGCCACCGTTTATATGGCCTGTCGGGATAAGAAGCGAGCGGAGGAAGCGCGTCTGGAGATCATCAAGGAAACCAGCAATCAAAACATTTACTTCCGGGAACTGGACTTGGCCTCCCTAGATTCGATTCGCAAGTTTGTTGCTGAGTGAGTTAATAAATAAATAATAAATATAAATACAAATATAAATAAATATTTGAATTAGTTTCAAGAGCAAGGAGAACAAACTTCACATACTGATCAACAATGCGGGCGTCATGCGTTGTCCCCGAATGCTGACCAAGGATGGCTTCGAGATGCAGCTGGGAGTCAACCATATGGGCCACTTCTTGCTAACTATTTTGCTGCTTGATGTGCTTAAAGTAACTCAATTTCCATCCTCATTTTGAATGCACATTAACCCAGCTTTGCCCACAGAAATCAGCGCCCAGTCGCATTGTTAACGTGTCCAGCCGGGCACATACCCGTGGTGAAATGAACATTGACGACCTGAACAGCGAGAAGTCCTATCACGAGGGGTCGGCCTACAGTCAGAGTAAATTGGCCAACGTCCTGTTTACTCGCGAATTGGCACGAAAATTGGAGGGAACGGGAGTGACGGTCAATTCCCTGCATCCAGGTGTAGTTGCCACAGAAATTGGCAGACACGTGAAGATATTCAACGGCTTGTTTGGACGGTTAGTTGTGGTAGCAGATTAATTTAAGTTGATATAATGTTAGTTGATATTCATTACAGCCTCGTTCTAAGGACCATGTTGTGGCCACTATTGAAGACACCCAAGAGCGGTGCTCAGACTACTTTGTACGCAGCTCTCGATCCCGATTTGAATGGCGTCACTGGTCTGTACTTCAGCGACTGCCAACCGATCCAAGTTGCACCCGCTGCAACCGATGACAAAATCGCCAAACTCTTGTGGGAGGAGAGCGAGAAGTGGACCCGATCCCCAGCGATGGATTTGTAATTTTAATATGCATTTTCGAAAATATTCAATTCGGGAATGTTCTGCGTAATTATTATACACAATTGTACGCTAAATTTTAGTAATAGTAATAACGTGTATATTAAATATTATTCATTCCCTATACAAGAGTGCTAAAAATGTTTGTCACGATGACGTATCAGTCGAATTTTGTCGAATTAGTTGAAATTGAAATTGCTTAAAAGGCAGGCGGCTCGTCGTTGTTCACACAGTCTTCGTTTGCACTCGGAATAGTCAACAGCTCCACAATGTGCTCGTTAATTAATTGTTTGTTGTGCCCCGCGCTCGTTTGGCCGGCTTTAATCGCACTCACGGCTTACTTTATCAGGCAAGCAAATGATTAAGTCATCTACATACAGTGGCTCACAGCTTATTTCAACCAGCACGAAAATCAACTTTAATCAATGGCTTCAATTACAACTAACTAAAATACAAACCAAATCAAAAGTATTTACAGAAAACTAAAGTTATGTAAACTCATAATTTAAAAATTTTTGAGTTTTTGTAAAAGTTAACTTTTTCAACATTTATCTTCGATTAAAAAAATTGTTTGATGCAAAAAGTTTCTCTAAACAATTCTGATAGTGACTGCAAAAAAAAATTGCCTAAAAATGTCTTCGCTGTTATTTTTTATGATATTTTTGTATGGGATGATCCAAGAAAAATTGTTTATTAAAAAGGAGGAAGAGTGGCTAAAAAAGTAAATTTTAGCAATTTTCAAAAATCATTAAAAATACTAGCGAAGAGATTTTTGAAAATTTTCTTTCGCAGTCCCTATTAAAATTGTTTAGAAAAACTTTTTGCAGGGAAGAAAGTTGTTTTTAAAAAACTCAAAAATTTTCAAGTAATTTTCAAATTGTTCATAAGTTGATATAACTTTAGCTTTAAATACTTTTGATTAGGTTTGTATTTTAGTTATTTGTAATTGCAGCATTTGATTAAAGTTCTTTTTGTGCTGGTGAAATAAGCTGTGAGTCACTGTACACATACATTACATACATATCTAACAGTGTGTACTTATCTATGTATACAAATTAGGCAATATATGCAAGGCGGCAAGTTTAATAAGGAAACCGATGAAACGGGCAAAGTGGTGATTGTAACCGGTTCGAATACGGGCATTGGCAAGGAAACTGTCCTGGAACTGGCGAGACGTGGAGCCACCGTTTATATGGCCTGTCGGGATAAGAAGAGAACCGATGAAGCCCGTCTGGAGATCATCAGAGAAACCAACAACCAAAACATTTACTTCCGGGAACTGGACTTGGCTTCCCTAGACTCGATTCGCAAGTTTGCTGCTGAGTGAGTGTTAATTCAATTATTACAAAATTCTATGCTAACTATGAGTTTAATCAATTAGTTTCAAGAAGGAGCAGTATAAACTTCACATTCTGATCAACAATGCTGGGATAATGCATTGTCCCAAAATGTCCACCAAGGATGGATTCGAGATGCAGCTGGGAGTTAATCACATGGGTCACTTTTTGCTTACCAACTTGCTGCTCGACTTGCTAAAGGTAAGGAAATCTGAACATCATTTAAGTACATTTATCAATTCCAATTTCCATCGTAGAAATCTGCTCCCAGTCGAATTGTGAACGTTTCCAGCCTGGCTCACACAATGGGCAAAATGAACTTCGCTGACCTGAACAGTGAGAAGTCCTACAATTCGTACAGTGCCTACAGTCAGAGCAAACTGGCCAACGTTCTGTTCACTCGCGAGTTGGCCAGGCGCTTGGAGGGCACCGGAGTGACTGTGAATGCCCTTCACCCTGGCACTGTGCAAACAGATCTTCTGAGACATTACAAGTTTTTCGACACAACAATTGGACGGTGAGTAATATTAGGAAATTACTGATAAAGAATTCTTGACTTCACTAAGAGTTTCTTCTTCTCACAGAATTCTGGTCAAAGGTTTCCAGTGGGTCCTCTTCAAGACGACCAAGAACGGAGCTCAGACCACTTTGTATGCCGCTCTCGATCCTGACCTGAATGGCGTCACTGGACTGTACTTCAGCGATTGCAAGCCCAAGGAAGTTTCCAACGCAGCAAAAGATGAAAAATCCGCCAAACTCTTGTGGGAGGAGAGCGAGAAATGGACCCAATCTAAAAATTAGTATTATTTGGTAGAAGTTTTGCTTAAAACACTGTTACATGTGACACAATATTTATGTATTTCATTAAAAACCGCATACCTTTCAAGCTTTTGGCATTGATATTTTAATAACACCTTTTATTATATCACAAAATAGTATACAACGCTTACATACTTAGTATATACTCGGAACTGCTAATGACTTATTGTGTTCATTGATAATTTACCCTCTATTTTCCCAGATAAGATATTGTTAACAAAAAAATACATGCACATACACACAACATATACATATGTATGTATGTACATATAAACAAATAGATAAATAATGTATGACTTGCAAATTTGGCCAAGATCCGTTCGTAAGTGAAAGTGATAAGAATATGGAACTCGGAACCGACCAGTTACTGGTAACCAGGGACAGCAACTAAGAGTTATGAGAAACTGGATAAACTTGTATTTTTAAATTTTTATTATACAAATTAAAATAAAAGGTAATTTTAAATTTTTTTTATAAAAGTTACTTTTCAATTTTTATTATAAAAATTATTTTTTCAATTTTTATTTTAGCAACTAAAAATTATCATTTAAATCTTATTTTAAATTTAAATTTTAGCAATTAAAAATAAAATTTTTTTTTAAATTTTTATTATAACAAAAAATTTTATTTTAAAAGTATCATTGAAGTTCATATGACAGCAATTCACCTGCTAAAATAAAAATTGAAAATAAGATTTAAATGATAATTTTTAAATAAATATTTAAATTGAATTTTCATTTTAAAATTTTTTTATTTAGATCGAAAAGTAAGAGTTTTCTTTTAATTTGTTTGCTAAAAATCAAGAAATTACTTTTATTTAATAATTTATATTTTAAAAAGTATAATCGTCACGGTCTCTGCTGGTAACCACTGATAAAAGTCTAATCGCTTTTTATTCGACCACTTTCCGAATTCGTCATTGTGATTTTCCACAATTATCAGTTATAAGAGCGCGCTCTTTGATTATTTTTGGTCAGTTCAGTTTAATGCTCGCAGTAGAGAACTTCCCACAATGCCAACGATTTGTGATTGTCTGCTGAATCCATTGGTGGCTTGGCCGGCACTAATCGGCCTGGCTGTTTACCTTATCAGGTAACCTAGAATTCGTGGCTATAACATCAATATCTATTTCACATAG
>JBAMBJ010004033.1:0-29504 GCA_037043495.1 Drosophila recens
AGAAACATAAGTATACTAATAGATGGAATTTCGAAAATTTGTAGTAAAGGAAATTAAATTGAATTTGGGGAGCTAAAAACATATTTTAAAACTTAATAAACTTTATAATGGCTTAACTAGAAAGTGAAATTTGTAATTCTGTTTATTTGTATATAAATTAATATCAAATTTGTTACTATATGTCAAATAAAAATTATATGTACATTGAAAAAACGGCATATACAGCTCTATATAGTAATAATAACAAAATAATAACAAATATAGTAATAATAACAAATATAGTAACATTTTTCGATAGCTTTTTTGATCTCAGACATAAAATCAATCTATCTTGAAACATTTGTAAATAAAGAAAGCAGTGCCAAGTGCAATACAGCGAATGCACTGCTTGCTCTGGCTGTGTCTGTTAAAGCAAGCAGTGCGCATGCTCATTTGAATTTCAATAGATACGAGCAATCTCACAAATAAATAAAATAAAAAAAAGGAAGTGCTGCTTTGTCTTTAACTGATCTGATCCGAGTATCGCAGTTTTTGTTCCAGCGACCCTTTAACAATGCCTGCCAAAAGTATCCTGTCCAATGGCTGCCATTCAACACGTTTTGTCAGGCAAAGCAACAACAACAACAATGGCCGTGTGACAACAACAAATCATGTTGATAATCATGATAATGATGATGATGATGAGCAGATGAAATAACGAGATGAACGACATTTCGCGCTAACGAATTCAATTGAGTTGAATTTTTCATTTAACGTTTATTTAACTTTTTTTTGTTTTCGTCGACGAACGGTAAAAGCAAACAGAGCCAAAGGCACAAAACCCGCCGCAGGGATGCGCATATATGTTAGAGCGAGAGGGGGCGACTGAGAGGGAGTGATGGAGCGAAGGAAAGAGTGAGATAGAGAAAGAAGCTCATCTGTTCCCAGTCTCAGTTCTCATTCTCGTATGAATGTAAGTGAGTGTGCGTGTGTGTGTGTCCTATATGATTTACTCCACATATGTGTGTGTGTGCGTGGTCTGATTGTGCCAATGGCCGTTGTATATATGTATGTACATATGTATGTATGTATGCACACGGGATTCGTACTCGCCCATAAATTTATGCCTAATGGCGATATTGTTGGTTTCGTTTTTTTTATTGTGTCTCTCTGCCCCCTCAACACCTCCCTCCCCCTCCCTCTCCCATCCTCGCTTGCCTGGCAGCCCCTCCTCCTCCTCCTCCTCCTCTTCAGCTGCCAGTTGTTGCACATTGTGTGCCGTTGTCGTCATTGTACTTGATTATTAAATGACACATTATGTGATTTTCAACATGTTCGGAAACTGACAAAAGGGACAAGAGCAGAGAGAGAGAGACGGAGTAAGAGAAAGAGGGAGGAGGAGGAAAGAGGAGGAAGCAGAGAGGCACAGCATCAGTTCACAGTATTCGTATTCGTGTTGTATTCGTACCCACTTCAAATTGAATTCAAGCCAAACCAAATGGTCACCCCTCCTCCTTCCTCCCTCCGCCCTCCACCCCTCCTCGCTCTCCTCTTCGCCCATCATCTCACCAGATCTGTCAGCCAGTTACATGAGCATATGACAGCCATAGAAGGCATTTTGTAATATGTTCATTGAGTACGTGAGCTTCCTGTCTCGTGACAGGGGGTGGGGGGAAACGCAACGGATACATTGAAGTTAACACATCTGCACATGGGCGTAGTTAAGATACATGATATGTATCTTTTACAAAATTAAAAAGAAAAACCAAGTTAATAAAATAGTTTCTTATTTTTTTTATCTTTTACAAAATTAAAAAGAAAAACTAAGTTAATTAGATATTTTTTATTTTTTTTACTTGATAAACAAACTTTAAATTAACAATAGCATACAACTTAAATTTTACGTGATTTATATTGTAAATTTACAGCATGAGAGATAAAAAAAATACAAAGATGTTGACTCGGGATCTTTAGAAAAATGTATGTACACAAAAAACCTATTTCCGAATAAATGTCGTTATACAATTATATAATTAACTATCTGGGGTGCCACAGAAATCGCTTTCGGTTGAATTTCACTTAAATTTGTATGAAATTTAAGTGAAATTCAAGCGAAAGCGATTTCTGTGGCAAACCCGTATATCTCGCTTTTTACTACACAGTTGTTTTATCAGACTTTTTAAACTTTTACTGCTTTATATGTACATTTTTAAAAGAGGAAAAAATAAGAAAAAATATAATACTTTTTGCCGTGGAACTTAGGAATGAAAGAACTTTCAAAAATATCTTTTAGCCAACATCTTTTAATCCTTTGTTGACTTGATTCTATAAATCTTAGGTACTTTTCACCCCTTTTCGAATACACTCTGTCTATCGACGCCACTGGTTGCAAGTTTATTGTAAATGGCGCCGCATGGTCGCGCCTCTTGGGCTGGGTTGGGTTGGGCGTCAAACCACTCCCACTTTTCAAGAGTCACAGTGTCCTCCACGGGCAACAACAGCTACGGCAACAGCAACGGCAGCTTGCGGCGAAAGAAAGTGTTCAAACAACCCCCGAATAGACGAACCGAGCTGAAATGAATGCCACAAAAGCCGTTATGTGGCAACATTGCCAGTGGTTGTGGCTGAGATGTTTTTCGGGCTGCTGTGCGAGTCACATTCCAGTCCAGATACATTTCTAGCTATTCGGTCCTTCGTTCTTTCGGGCTGTTCAAACTTTTCAATACAAATAAATTGAAATTTCGCACACAATGTGCGTCTTCTTCGACTTCTTCTTCTACTCCTTACATACCCAATCCAGAGACCATCGGATAGTCCACATAGTTGCAACTCCAGGCACGCCCTTTGTGCTGCATAATGAAATTAAAAAAATAAGTTACTGTTGCAAATTCATGGAGCGAAAAGTCCATTATGTCATTAGGAGGGCACAATTCCCATTCAATTGCTGAAAAGGTGGCAGGAAAGGAAGCATTGCCAATCAACTTGCCGAGTAGATTGGAGTGGAGTGGCGTTGAGTGTTGAGTTCCATGTCGAGATTCAAATTACAACTATGCCAAATGCTCGCATAATCCAAAACTCAGTTGGAATCAACACTCTGCATCATATCGAACCATATAATACAGTTGATAAGGGTGATTTTAAGAGCCTAGTTTCACTTTGTTGCGCTGTCAAATTTATTACAAAAGTCATACAAGTAAATTTCTAATACTAATTATGCACTAAAATTGAAAGCAAGGGATAAACTTTGAAATTCGACATAATAAAAAGTGTCATCTTGAAGTTTAAATTTGTTATAGATAATATTTCCATAGTGGCTTTTGGTTCTGCTTAGACTAAGTTCAGTTTAAAAGGATTTACGAACTAGATAATTTGTTTCAAAAATGATCGAAGAAGTTTATCTAGTTAGTTAGAAATTTTATCAAGTCTTTAAGACTAAAATTATAAATTAAAAAAAAATAAATTAAAAACTCTTCAACTTTTACTGAATATTAAACTAAAAAATTATCGAAGAAGTTTATCTAGCTAAGTTAACTAAAATTAATTTTTATCAAGTCTTTCAAAAAGAATTATAAATTAAAAAAAGTAAATTTAAAACGTTACAGAATTTAATTCAAAAATTATCGAAGAAGCTTATCTGGTTAGTTAACTAAGATTAAATTTTATCAAGTCTTTCAGAAAAATGTATAATTAAAAATAAAATTAAATTAAAAACGATACAAGTTTGACTGCATTTTAAATCTACATTACGAATAGAAAATTTACTTACTTAGTTAACTAAGATTATATTATATTTTATCAAGCTTTTCAGTATAAATTATATGCTCTTTTTTAAAAGATTTATTTTTTAATTTGTTATTGAAGTTTTAACGTATGAAGATTATGCACTATAAATATGGGTGAATTAAAAGATAATAATTTAATATATTTCATATTTTAAATTATATATTTAAATGTTAAATCAATCGAGTATTAAGAAATGTATCCAATATTGTTAACTCGCATTTATTTCAATTTAGATTTCAAAGCGATAGGATTAATATTTCATACTCAAATTGCAGATCAGTTCCCATAAAATAATCTGGTTTACTGACTTGCATAAAACTTATTTAGAACGAATTAGTTCTGGCCGCAGTTACTGTTACAAGAATCTTTATCTTTAATTTGGACTGTGATCTCAGGTCTAGACTTTGTCCAAATGAAAATTGTCATGGTGTCAAATGAAATAAAGATGCGAGGATTCGTATTGCAAACTCTAAAGATTTGATTCCTTGCCTTTGGATTACCATTTACCATTTACCATTTAACTGTGGCCAGGTTTCATTGGGCTGTTCTTCATTTCCTTTGCTGGTGATTAGTTTGTGGATTTTTCTTCTCCGTTATGGCATTTTTCATACATTTTGTTTTTTTTTTTTCAAAGAGCATCGATGTTATCAATTGAGCTGAAGCGACTGACGGCTGCGGTGGCTCATTTCCGTATTCGATTTGAACGGCTGGAAATGAGGAAACGAACTTGGTCGGCAAAGGACAAAATGTGATGAGGGCACATTAGGGTCCGACAGTGGCTGGTGAAAGTTATGTCCAACGGCAGCAGCGGCAATTGCAATGAAATGCGTTTAATTTCATTGCGAGTCTTAATGTTAATTACAATATTATGACAGTTTTGTGGGTCGCGATGAATAATTATCACCACATAAATTGTGACAAACCGCAAGGCGTTTTTTTCTTCTCCACTTCTGCTTCTTCTTCTTTACAACACACGTTCCTGTCAAGCTATCTGTCTCGCTTGCTCTCTTTGGAGCCGCTGTTGACTACAGTGGCTGTTGTTGTTGTTGTTGTTGCTGTTGGTCCGGCAATGATTAATCGCCCAAGTTATTCGAGTCGACAAATGCAATCAACGTCTCTGCTACCAACAAAACGTAAATGTTGTGAAAAGCAAATCTAATTACACAAATGCTCGCCGACTATTTGAAAATGGGCAATTTCTCAAGATAGTTATCTAATTAATAGGCTCACATACACTAACACTCACAGACGCACACACACATATACATTCCCTACGTCCACGTCAACACCCATGCCCAGTTGCAGGCCTAATGAGTTATGTTAAGAACAATGGACTGCGCATGTATACAATATCCCCACTCTCTTTACCTTCTTCTCCTCCTCTCCACTTCTTTTACCGCCAACAAAGTCAACTCAAGCTGCCCCTTGCCAAAACATTGCTCCGAATAGGCGTTACAACAATTTATATAGAACGTCAAAAAAAAGAGCCGCAAAAAAGTAGTTTGCGATGGAGTGAACTAGAAAATACCCTGCATTTAATAAACAACTTAATTTTTAAATGACAGTCAACCTTTATAAGTGTTGATCAATTTCTATCAACAAACTATCGATTGTTGTCGCACTTTAACAGCGCTGTTAATAGCAGAGGTACTGTAATTTGCAGTGATCCAGTATTTATTTAACACCTTTGCCGCTTCTATTATACCCGTTTTAAGCATTTACAGCTGTAGGGTATGACAAAAAAAAGGCAGGCGCAAAAAAACACAAAGTGGCTGCGATGCGTTCAATTACCCAGCCAGTTGCTGCCCCACCTCCCAGCAGCGCTGTTAAAACAAAAGGCCGATTGAGTGACAATTGAGAGCGAGCGAGCGAGATGGCTAGCTAGCTTTGATGTACATGCGAGAGTGCGAGTGTGTGCGCAGGCGCACAACAAATTAAGCTCATTGCGCATTTGACGTTTCTCTTTTGTGCGTCAAGCTGAGAGAGCGACAGATCAGACAGACGTCGCTCATTAATTGACACTCGCTACCGTGAGTGAGAGGAAGAGGGAGAAGGCGAAGCTGAAGCTGAAGCTCTATCTATAATTGTTGCTCTCTTTTGCTGTCGTATTGTTGTGTTATGATGAGCGAAAGCTTGCCGCTTGCTGTAATTACATGAAATATGCCGTATATAATCAGGCCTTTTAGCACCGATACCGATTAAGCGACTTACTTATGGACCGATTCAACTCTGATTACGGCTGATGTGTAAAGCAATCGCCTTGGCAATTAACCAGTTAGCGCTTGTTATGCAAAAGCGATTTATTGTAGAGCTGTCATTAGTTAACCGTGGGATAGTTACGCCTGGGAAAAGTGGCAACTGGTAACTGGCAACCTTAGCCAAATAACCCAGAGAATGCCCTAGGGCACAACTAACATAAAAAACAAAAAAAAAACACAATACTCGTTACCAAGCAGTCGAGAAGTGTACGCATAATTGATATTTTATTGGCAACAGTATCGTTGGCCCGCAACCGCAACCAGATAATTTTGACCAAAAATGGCAAATTCGATATTGTTGCAGTTGGCAGTGTCCAGCCGTGTGATTGGTGTTAATGACTTAATTAAAGCTGCAACTCGCTCTACCTGTCTACCTGCTATAGCTTCTGCTACAGCTTCAGCTTCTGCTTTCGTTGCATGCTCCACGCTCCAAGCTCCACGCTCCTTGTTGCAGTAGTCGACAATTTCACACTTTTTGCGTGGCAAGACAGACAACACAAAAAACATGAAAGAAAGACACTCTGCGGCACGCCGAAGATTTAGTGCTCTTTCAGAGTGATGTACACGGAATTTGAGCGATCGTTTTTATGGAGTCTATATGAGATACTTAGTAAATGAGATAGAATTTCGCCTTTCACCAACTATCTTCAAGATGTGAACGACAGTAACAAATACACAAAATGTGAAATTGCTTCTAATATTTTCAAAAACAACAAAGTTTTCTAAACCTTAATTTGCGACTGATTGTTTTTATGACAAATATATGATATGATGGTCAGATTTATAGCGATTTTAATCGGAATATATGGGCATTTCCACAGAAAGGTCCACCGCGGCCAAAAACGTAAAATTGATCAAAAATTCACATCTTTTGAAATTTTCTTCCAGAAATGTATTTAAGTTATTTATTTAAGCAATATACACTGGAAAAAATTCAATAGGATGAACATATAGATTCTACATTGGAATAAATTTACTTTTTCATATTTATGTCAATTTTCTTAAAAATTGACTTCCGAAATGGACCGTTTGTATTTTAACGATTACACTTAGTAGGTCAGTAAAATTGTAACATGAACCATTTTAATTCAAATAAATATATTGAAAATTTAATTTAAATAAGTTTTTCGGGCTGTTTTAGACGTATAATTTTTAAATAGAGAGACAGAAAGAACATTAAAAAGTGATGGTACAAAATGTCCCGTGCGCGATGTCCCGTGCGAATTTACGTCAAATTGAATTAAAAAAAAAGTGCAAGTCATCTTTGAAAAAAATCAAAACCATTTTTAAGAGGCATCAATGCACAAGAGTTAAAAATAAGTTGCATTAAAATATTGCATCTGGATTCGCTGAAATTGGCGTTTGAATTGGTTGACCTCACAAGTCACTTCCGTTTTGTGTCCCGTGCGAATCACTTGAATTTTTCTATTATTTTTAAAATGAAAAATTACCCAAAATCACTCTTTGCACCAATGAAAGAGCTAATCAAATGCTATATGTTAAGCCTTTCATCAGAAAAAAAAACCGTTTCCTTTTTACCGTTTTTTTACTTTGAATGTGTACGAATGCCCGTGCGCGAGTATGGAAATGCCCATATACGAAAACGCCAATTCAATGACATGAGAAATTTTATTACAAATTTATTTAGTTTACTGAAAATTAATTTATTAAGCTAAAACGGAAAATGAGGAATTTAATTCAAAATTATCAATATCAGAATAAAATGGTAAATAATATAATTGAAATGTAATTGAAATCAAAAAACATCAAATATTTTCATACGAAAGTTAAATTTTAGACTGATATTCAAAGACGTTGCACAGATTCGTCCCAATATTATAATACCCTCTGGAAGGAAATAATAAGAAAAGAGTATAATAAAGCAAGCAGGCGAAATGGACCGCAAAAGGCTCAGGCACACCACACACACACTCACTCACACACATTCACACACTCACACACACTCACACTACACACAGTTGCAACCTAATCTTGTCGAGCAGAGCTGAGAAGAGAAGATTTCACGCATGTTTCGCACCGCGTATCACTTGCCAGTTTCCAAGTTGCAAGTTTCCAATTCCCAATGCGCGAAGCAATCGTTAGTGTTGCTGCTGAATTGGAGTCCGAGTCTGAAGCTGATTAATATGCGCAGTGTGGTGCACAGTAGCCAAAAGACCAGCCAAATGTTCGCCTCTTGACGGCTCTGGTCGCGCAGCTGACACTGAGCCTTTGACATTTCCATTAGGCCGAAAACTTGCCGCAAACTTGCCCAAAACTTGCGACTCTGTTCTTTGCCGTCGCCCCAAAACATAACATACTCATCAAGCGCATTCGCTGTCCAACTTTAACTCCATCTCCAACTCCATTTCCAGCTCCAACTCCAACCCTGTTGCTGTCCCCATTCTCCTTGGGCATAATTATTAAATGCAGCTCAATACATTTGCCGTGCATTGCTCGGATTGTTGGGCAACCTAATGCCCAAAGGCATTCCTTTGGAGCCTTATGACTATGGAATGCAGCCCAATCGCACCAACCGAACAGAAAACAACACAAATATGTGACTGCTTCAACTCGGTTCCCTTTCCTGTCACCGTCTCCATCTCCGTCTCCGTCTCCTTCCAATCTCCGACTGCTTCTCTAAACGCCGGCGCAGTCTGTCGGGCTCCGAGAAAGAACGATGTAAATTAATCGAATGCCTTGGCACAGCGCCGATCTTTCATCATCATCGAAGCAATTGGAGGTGATCGTGTCCCGGTTTTATTTCTGTTTCCCATTCCGCCTTATAAAGCTATTCTGATTTTATACCCACTAAGAAATTATATAAAAGGGTTTGATACTGTTGTGTAAATGTTATAAATCGTAGACAATTTGTAGTATTATATTGTTATTTAGGAATCACTATTATTATAAAGTAAGAGTAGTTTGAGTAAGGCAAGTAAATTCCATTAAATTTAAATTTTGAACATTTCCTATCAATCTCCTATAAAAACTAATCAAAAGTTAAGAGCAGTACAGAAAATTGTGCTCCCTTTCAAGATAATTTTCTAAAAGATTTAAGTTCAGTAAAAAAAATAGTTTCCCTCTTATCTTTATATTCTTAAAATTTGTATTTCTATTTCATAAAAAACACTAACATTATTTAATGATGAGTTATATTTTAGCCTTATCTCTTATTTCTACAAATTGTTTACCTATTTCATAATTAATAAATACTTTACTATTGAGTAAAACATTCATAGTTTTCTTTTTTTCGTTTCATATTCTGAAAATATGATACCAATTGCAAATACAGGGTATTTGGCCAGTCGATAGTCCTTGCATAACTATTCTACCTGGATATACAAGTATTTTCAATCAGTGCGCCTGGCGTGTCCAGTTTTTGATATTTGACGATTTATTAAATTGCGTATAAATTAAAATATTAAATATTTTGCGACGACAAAACTTTTAATTACCAGTCTCTGCTTGCGTTGGCATTTTCGTTAATAATTCTCTTGTACCTTATTATTATTGTATTGTATTTTTAGAGTGCTTAAAGGGCTAACGAACTTTAAAGTTTAAACCGAGCCAAGCACAAAGGTCTTGAGGCTCAAAGAAAAACGATTTGTCTAACGTTTAAATTGAATTTTGATCCCTTTTGTCATAAACGAAATCCACAATAAAATATATTTACGTCAAGTTGCTTTTTTATAGTATTATAAATTGAAATTCAAGAGGTCCACTTGGAGTGTGTGTGTGTATGTGTGTGGGTGTGTGTCGGTCCGGGGTGTTGACATGTTGAGTCCGAGCTTCCAGACAGCGCATTTCCCTCACGAAATTTCAGAGAACATATAAATATTCAGGTACATGAAATCAGATTAAATTATCTCAAACAAATTGAGTCTCAAAGGCAACAATAACTTTGAGGTTTAGGGGAACAGACCTCATAAATAGAATTATCTATCGTTTCTCTGTTGTAGTCTGCAGTCTGTGTGGCATATGTAGAGGTCCTTGCCACATTCTGTGTGCTGTGTGCCCCAAAAATTGTACTTTCTAGCCGCGGGCCAAATACGGCAAAAGCAACCAGCAAAATTATTCTTTCAGTTTATTAAAACGGTTCGCTAGCTCGTTTTGCTTTTGGCCCTTTTTGTTTGCGGTTAGTTCCGCACCACACTGCACCACATGGTCGGTCAGATGGCGGGACCGCCGAGCATTGGCTTTTAAAGCTCAACCAAGCGCGCTTGAAAAACACTTTTAATTGCCTTTTAATTGTTTTCGCAAAATGAAATTTCACACAGCATAACGGATTTTCGGCATACTCGCTTACTCACATTTGGCCTAATTACATTTCAGCCTTTTGTGACGACCCTTCCCTCTCTTTCTCTCTCTCGCGTTGGAGTGGGCGTGGTTGCTTTTGGGCGATGGGCACGCGAGTGAACATTTTGTCATTTAATGGACCACTGGGCGCATGATTTCATTGAGCCAGTGACACAGTTTGATATTTTTCGGGCTGGTATCTGTATCTGTAACCAGTTACCAGTTACCAGTATCTGCATCTGCAGTTGGATACTTTGATTAGCGCCCCCAGCGAATTAGCTACAATATCATTATCATGGAGACAGGAGAGCGAGAGAAGAACGAGAGATGATTACTGGTTCGTTAGGCAATTTGAATGAAATTGAAATTGCTTTTTGCTTTTTAACCGAATCAACGGAGCTGCACATTATTTGCTTATTATACTGTTGATAACTTCATTTGACTTTGAGGTTATTCAATATTTTGGAAAAATCTTTTTGTGATGCTGATTATACTACAGTTGAATTATATATTAGAGCATGTTTACTTTTTTTAACTAGTCCTAAATTTTTGCAAGCACAAAACTAGAGATACAACTTCTGTTTAATATAGTGAAAGTTACATAAGTAATATTTAAACCTGGCAAGAGAATATTTTACGAAGATAACTTGAAAAATGCTTAAGTTTAAAATTAGGTAAAGAAAGTCAATTTTGAATAGGCTTGGATAAGTATTTAAAACTAAATAAGAGAGAATTTAACAAGAAATATGCTTCAACTGTAGTCAAATACACATTAAATCTAAAATTAAATAATATGATCTCCACTTTCAATATCTCAAATCGGTTTCTATACATCAATTGGGATGTTCATCCCTTACAAATGATCGATGATAGAAAATAACACATTTATGAATGCCACGGTAAATGCGGTGGCGCATAATGGATGATAGATACCATAATGATGGAGACTACATAAATATATTTATGTACATACGTATGTATACAAAGTGTGGGAGCTGTCGCAATGCGTGCGCTATCTAAGCATGTATCTTTGAGCAACACGAATGTATCTACAAGCTGTTGGTGCGACACAATCGCAATCAGTGGCCGTAGTTGCCACGAAGCCGCTCTCGTAATGCAATTATCCTAAATGCTCGACCAACTACTCAAAAAGTCATCGTTCAGATTTAACAAGAGCCAAGCAGCGGCAACTGCCAGCTGCATCGACACCCGGTTTCAGATACAAAGCGTCGAGGCGAGATACAAGATACAAGATACGGATACGGCAATGGCTATGGCTATGGCTCTGACTCTGGTCTATATGGTTATATGGCTAAGGCGTCGTGTCGTGTCAATGGCGAATACATATGTACAGCAACAGCAGAAATAGCTGGCGAAGAGGGGAGGGAGGCTGGGCGGTACAGACTGAATCTGAGGCAGAGACTGAGACTGCGACAGAGACTGAGGCACGGGCATGTGGCACGCCTCTGCATGGCGGCAATTTGAAAACTCATTTACTTGTGGCATGTAAACAACTAATCTGTTAACACTCCGACAAAGCGCGAACATTACATCCTCCCCTCTCATTTGCCCACTTTCTCACTCCTCCATCCCCCCCTCAGCCCACAACTGGCAACTGACGTTGACTATGATGAAGCAGCTAACCGCGCTGGTAAATATTTCCCTTATTTGACGCCATAATCAAAAGTTCGCTTTTTTTTCTTTCTTTTATTTCTCTTTTTTACTTTTCTCTTTTGGCAAAATGAAACCTGAATTTGTTGTGCTACGTATTTTGTATTCAGTTTCCGATTCAGGGGGTTAGCTGCCACTAGGTTGGGTTGCTTTGCTTTGCCTTGGATTGGGTTTGAGTTTGGGCTTGGAGTTTGTTTTCTCGGCAGTGCCGTTAGAGAAGGCGCAGTCACGACCGACCCGGCCACATCATGTCAAACATTTTCGCTACACTTACACAATATGTTGCAGCTACAGTGGTTAAAGGGTCTATGGTAATGTAGTGAATTTGCTAATCTCCAAAGATGACTAGGCTTTAGTTTAAAGATACTTGTTACTAAATAAACTGGCTGGGAGGATCACTACTAACCAAATTGCAATTTGTGTAATTCATGTCTCATCATTTTCATAAAGTTTAAATTTTGTAGATTCTTAAAATAATATATTATTGTTATTTAATCTAATTTTGCAGATCTTGGGCATTTCTTTAAATATTTATTCTTGGTATACCATTAGCAAATATATAGAATTTTTTGTGTATAACATTTGTCAAAGAGTAATTTCCGAAATATTTCTTATACATCTCAAAAAACTTAGAAATTTTCTGACAACTTCACAGAAAAACTCTGAATCAAATTAATACTTTTCGAAATTTCATCCAATTTCACAGATTATAAGTAACTTTATATTTTTTGATAATTACAAGAATAAGTTTTTCATTTAAAAATAAATAAAAAGAATACATTTAGAGAAATTCCAAAAAAAATTCATTTAAAAAAAATAAAAAGAATAAATTGAGAGAAATTCCGCAGTGCTTCTCATCTCTCTAACGAATCTCCAAGTCAAATAGATAGTTTGTCATGTAAATAATGTGAATTGCAATTGGCAAATTATGAGCATGTGCTTGGAACCACTGTGCGCTTTGCTGCCGCTTTATTTGATTTCTTTATCAATATCAACGAGCTGCTGCCTCTCACTCATCGCAATCACCATCACCATCACCATTGCTCGGTTACGCTGCCCTCCCTCCTCCCCTCTCCCCACACTCCACTTTCCGACAATTGCAACTGTATGCATGTACAGCAGATATGTATGTGTGTTTGTGTGTAGGGCTTATATACATTACAGTTAAACGCAACCAGGGCAGACTACCACCGCAGCCGCAATGCCGCCGTGCAAGCGGGACAGACACAGTCGCAGCCCATATTGATGCGTGCAGACAGCAGCCAGAGCGAGACGGCTAGTGTGCCAGAGCAGGCAGGCCACTCAGCGCACTTTAGTGCTCCCAGGAACGCCTACCCAACAACAGCCTCTGCCTCTGCTTCAGCCTTTCTCTCTGCCTATGCCTCTCTCTCTGCCTCTGCCTCTGCCTCTCTCTCAGTGACTCTGACTCCGTTTCTGCTGCTGCTGCTGCTGCCACTGTCGCTCTCTGTGCCTTGTGCCTTATACCCTGACTTGGTATGGTGGTGTTTCAGTATCCGTATCTGTTACTCAGCTAAATGTGTGTGTGTGTGTGTGGGTAACTCGTTTTTGTCGTTGTATCTGCAGTTGTATTTGTAGAGTGTATCTGTATCTGGCAGCTGGCAGCAGTAGCCACTACTCGCTGCTCTGTTGGCTCTGTTGCTGCCAGAGTATCTGTATCTGTGGCGCGTCATTGTTGTGCGTTGCCGTGTTGCCATCGTAACCAACGACGTTCCCATTGCCGTCGCCGTCGCCGTCGTCGTTGTTGTCGTCGTCCATCGCATAGTAGGCAGCTCAGTTACAAGACCATTATTTGAGGTATTTTTTGTGCGCTCGGCTGTTCGTTTGGTTGGTTGGTCGCGCCGCTCCGGTCTCGCTCTCTTTTGGTTATATCCATAGCACGCCCCAGCTCGGTACGGATTTGGATCAGCAGCAGCAGCCAGTTGCACTCTCGTGGTTGTCGTTGTAGTTGTCGTCGGGTATCGCAATCATCAGCTGCCTCATTGGCATTCATTTGAAGTAATACCCTCGCTGTTATCGGTGGCCACTAAACCAAGATACAAGGATCCCCCAAAGTGCCGCGAGTGATCCCCGACAAATAAAAGCAAAATGCCAAGTTAATTAACTGAAATATATATAGATATTGATATATCGCAATAACGAAAGAACAACTTTCTAGTGACTGTGACTGTGACTGTGATTGTGTGTCCGTGTGTTTGTGATTAAACAATTACATTAAAATCAACAAAATTCTTTCGTTTTGGTTTGGAATAGTATGCGAATTTGTTCACAGTGGATTCAACGCATAAAATGGCCGTTGGACCGACGGAGGGCAAACAACAGCCGCCCTCAGAGACATTCTCGCCCACACACCATCAGATTATAGCACCCAGTCCGATATTGGCGGTGCCGACACTCGCCTTCTCCGCCGCCCAAGTCGAGATCGTTTGCAAGACCCTCGAGGATTCGGGCGACATCGAGCGACTGGCCCGCTTCCTATGGAGCCTGCCAGTTGCGTTGCCCAACATGCACGAGATCCTCAACTGCGAGGCTGTGCTCCGTGCCCGCGCTGTTGTCGCCTATCACGTCGGAAACTTCAGGTAGGCTTCACTCTCCACTCTCCCCTCGGCTGCTCCCAACTAAAAGGGTTGTTGTTGAAAATGTTGTTGTAGGGCTCCCGAATTTAGATTTCGTGCCCACCGCTGTTTTTAGGCTTTAAAATATTTTATTAAAGAATATATGAAGGGAATACGATTTTTTTACGGCAAAATCCATTGTAAATTCAGCACAATTTGTTCAGAAAAACACTTTTTAGTGTCCAATATGAAGTCATAACAGAGATTTTCTTAAAAATTAACCAAATTTAAAGCTGAGAGCACTCTTTTAAAAAATGTTTTGATTATTTATTTAGCTATTTCTAGCCACATTTTTTTTTATAAAATTAGCTTTTTAAGCGCTTGAAATTGTGGCAACTCTGGCTGCAACATCATTTAGCCATTTAGCCAAATGAATTTGAGATAATAAATGCAGACAAAAGCACAAACTTGAGCAACAGCTCAAATATCAGCTCTGATTAACCTGGAGCCAAGGCACAAGGGTAAATCTATATACATATATGAATATGTATGTTTAGGGACAGGGCACTTTTTGGTTGTGGTTATTTGATAGTTTCCATAAGCTTTGTCTGCGTTGGAGTTGGACACGTAATAAGACTATACAATGAGCTCCTAAATTAATAAACAATGGCATTAATTTACTAATTAAAGAACAATTGAAGCAAACTTTGATTAATAAAACACCGAGTGAACAATGGCAAGGGAACTCTATAGGAGGAGTGTTTCCTCTCTCTTTCTGTCCCGCTGTTTGCGTCTCTATCTCAGCTTCCGTCTCTCTATGGAATGTTTGCTAAATTCTCAAATTACAAAAAAAAATATCAAAAATAATAAAATACAAAAAATGAGAAGCATTTGCCGGAAACAGTTCATTAAAGCTTTTCACAAGATTTGAATATCATTTCCCTGACATTAGCTTCCTAAAGTTCTATGGATCTATAGATCTTTATGCAATTAACTGCATGATTGACGAACTACTTTAACTGGTCATAGATAGCGCATTTTTTATTTACTTACTGGCCTCAACATCAGGTTATTATTAACAAGTGGACAAACACGTCGCCACTTCAGCTCTCCATCTTGGCCAAGATACTCGTACTCGTATCATAAAACATATACTACATTCATACGTTTCATTATAGCCTCTTTTATGGCTGAATCAAGTTTGATATATTGTTTATGACAGCTGACAAACTGACATACTGACAATCTGACTGACAAACTGGCTAAAAGCCGTTGACTAATGGGCTTGGAAACATCTTTGCCAAGTGGTTAACAACCGTTTTAGCCAAGTTGAAATCCTAGTCAAATTGTTGCAAAATCTGCACTAATGACATTTATTAAAACAAAGTATTTTTATTGCACAAATGAATTCATTTGAACATTAAGTTTAGAATTGACTAACAAACATAAATTTACTGCAATAAAATATTTAAATTTACATTTTGTAAAACGTTTTCAAGTTTTTTAGTGTTATTTGAATTTTTATGAAGAATATATTCAATAATATAACTTTGGTTGACATAAGATATTGAATTGAATTGCAATAATCAAATGGAATTGATAGTTTTAAAGCTATAACTGTTCTGTTAAGTATCTGAAAAGGTGTAACTTGATTTTACCTATGTTTTAATTGACATTCATTCAACTGCACAAGTCAAAGTAATTACGTAAATTTAAGCACAAAACTTGGACGATTTAAATGAAATTGTATATATACAGTATGCAAACCATATATGCATATAATGCCTATATACATATAGTCCAAATCAGTCGTATATGGCAAAGTGATTTGATTGCTTTGAGCTGGTAAATCAATGACTTCCAATTAAAACAATTTGACGTACTCAACTTGGCTGTCAACGACAGCAACTGACGACAATCATTGCTTATGAAATTGTTTCAAAATACATATGGTTGATTTAGGATAAACAGGCGGAGGAAGAGGAGGAGTAGGTGTCATTGAAAGGGGAGGAAACAGTCGAGAAATTCATTACCAGTGCCAGAATCACAGCAGGACATTTAGCATTTATTATTTGCTCAGAGTACATTGGCATTTTAGGGTTGATTTCCATTTGGATCGCAATAGGGTTGTCCACTCGATTGACTTTAAGTCTCTTAATGCATAAATATCATTGGTCAACTGTAACATTGTTCATCTCTTTCCTCTTGGCAGGGAACTCTATGCAATAATAGAAAATCATAAATTTACTAAAGCATCCTATGGCAAACTGCAGGCAATGTGGCTCGAGGCCCATTATATTGAGGCCGAGAAGCTGCGCGGTCGATCACTGGGTGAGTTCAAAAATATATACTGATCAGTGTCTCTATATCTTATACTGCATGTAAATTTATCTATAGCTCTATCTTTGCATTTATCTCTGAATTTACATCCATCTCTATTCATCTCCAATAGTACATCTATATTTAAACTATCTTGAACTTTCTTCAACTTTATTTGAACCTTTAACTATATTTTAAAAACATATTTCTAATCCTATTATAAGTAAATATATATCTTTATATTTTTGTATCTGTTTTATTTCTGTTTCTGCATTTAATATATATTTTTCTTTCCATTCATTGGCCGCGTTCACCAGAACTAATCAATCAGTAATCATGTATTTTGTTTGTTCGATAACAAAGCATCACAATCAGAAAATTTCAGCGTACTATTTTGGTGATGAATTTTCAGTCATCATAATCACAAAATTTGAAATCATGATTGCTTATCACTGCATTTCACCAGAATAATCATGCAAATTTCATCGATTTTCTGTTGTCGATTTGTTCTGGTGAACACGGCCATTCCTAACTTTTCTGAGAATTTATCTTTAAATTTGTTTCAATTATTATTGCCTGTATCTATCTTCAATATATCCATATATATGTCTATCTGTATATCTATCTTCAAAGTTATTAATTTGAATCTAAAGGTATTTCTTTATATATGTATCTGTATTTATCACATGTCTATATATTAATGTGTCAATATTTAAATAATTTTAGTACATATCTCTTTTCAATTTGTATCTATATGACCGCATCTATATGTCATATTTTCCATATCTACAGTACTTTATTTATCTATGAAATGTTTCATATATTTCTACGCTTCTATCTATTTATCTGAATATTTAAAGGAATATCTATATTTATTTCTATATATCTCTACCTAATATCTGGAGTGATATCTGCATCTTTAACTTTATCTAAACATATTTTAAAATATAAATCTCTCTTTCAGGCCCCGTTGACAAATATCGCGTACGCAAAAAGTTTCCACTGCCGCCCACGATCTGGGATGGGGAGCAGAAGACGCACTGCTTCAAGGAGCGGACGAGAAGTTTGCTGCGCGAATGGTACCTACAGGATCCCTATCCGAATCCAACCAAGAAACGTGAGCTGGCCAAGGCCACCGGCCTGAATCCAACGCAAGTTGGCAACTGGTTCAAGAATCGACGTCAACGGGATCGTGCCGCTGCTGCCAAGAATCGGTAAGCTAAAGTTAAAGTTGAAGTTGAACGCTTCACTGCATCATTAGTTTGGCCATTAGAGAAATATCATCCTCATGCTGTGCTGTGTTGTGTGTTTGTGTAATCCGAGCTGTTGCCTGCGATGCTGCTGCTGTTGTTGTTGCTGCTGTTGTTGCCATTCAAAGCGCCGTCAAGCAAACGGGCGTAAAACGATATCTATTCTCAGCCAAGTGGAAGTGGAAGCGGGAATCAAGCACAGGAGCAGCTAAACAGCAGGGGCAGTGAGACCAGAAGGGGTAGAAGGGAAGAGAAGAAGGGGAGAGGGCAAGGCGGTAACTGTGGCGTTTGCGTGCCATTTCCATTTCATTGATCCGTGCCGAATCCACGATGACGATGACGGCGGCATCCATCGAAGCGTTCTCGATTTCTGCCGTTTGTTGCGGTCGTCGCTTTTGGCCACATTAAAATGACCGCCGACGATGACGACAGCAGCAACAACAACAACAACAGCAGCTGCAGAATTACAACAACAATGTATGCTCAAAACTGCCTCTTGTTGTTGCCTTCGGTTGAAAGGTGTAACCGCTTGAAGCAGTTGAACAACTGCAAAAAAAAGAAACTAGCAGGGAAGACTACAATCGAGCGAGCGCGACTGCGTTAGACCCTGTACTTGGGTCGTTAGAAACTCTTCTACTTCAAATAAAAAATTCAATAAATTTAATTTCTCATATTTTTATTCAGTTGCAATTTGATCAAAAACTAATTTGAGGAGAGTTCGCATCCCTTGCATCCTCCGTAAATAATTCCGGGGTCAGCAATTGGTTCAGCTGTGTATAGAAAATATTTTATTTTATTACTCGTAATTGTTAAATATTAAAGAGATCCTTTTAAGGACACTTACCACTGGCCAGAGCCAAAAGAGCGAACACGCAGATAGCGAAAACAGAGAAGAACTTCATGATTGTTGATTGTTCTACGAAGACGTGATTGGAACTGTTTTCTGTTATAAAATCAACCTCTTTATATATGAAATTTGTGGAAAATCCAGATTCGAGCTCACTAAATCTTAGTGGTTCAGAAGCGCAGGGGGAAATTCATTCAAGTTGTTAATGCCCAAATTTAAACTGGAAAGAATCCCGCTTGGGGAAATGTATTTATTGGATGACTGTTTTCTGTTTCTAACTTATGTGTATTATTATCCAAAATTATCTGCAAAGTTAATTTGCAGTTTACACTTTTAATTTCTTTTACAAACTTATTAGACCCTTTGTGCTTTGTAACTACAGGGAGTAAAAAGAAGCAGAAAAAGCCACAGCAAAAAAAGAAGCTAAAAACTTGACCAATTCGCGCGAAGTTGAAATGAAGAAGATACGCGATTCGGATCGCGGATCTGCGATGTGCGATGTGCGATCTGCGATCTCCGATCTCGGATCTTGGAGACGCGACCACGGCCAAGTGAAAGATGGCAAGTTAAGTGGAATGACATGGCAGAAAAACCGTAAGCTCCCCACAAAGAACTCAAGTACGCTGCTCCTGCAGATGCGCAAATATTTCAAGTTGCTTCTACCTGCTAGCTAGGCCCCCTCTCCCTCTCCCTGCCCCCTCTTCCCCTCTCCCTGCCGCCACCTGCCCCCCTCTTCCTCACTCTGGCTGGCTCCCGACGAGACAACATTTTGGCATTCTTTAGAAATCTTGCAGGCGAACGAACCGTGTTTATTAAGTTAGGAACTGAATGAATCTGCACAATAGCGCCAACAACATATGTATAAAAGAAGAAGATTGAGTTGAAGATGAAGAAGAAGAAGCAAGCGCCTTTTTGGAACGGGTCATTAGTTAAAATGATGGCGATTATTTCGACTTGTAAACTTCAGCAAAGGCGGCAAACAGATTCATGCAACATTACAACTCCATCTTCAGCTGCAACTTAAGAGTGTGTGCTTGTATGTGTGTGTGTTTGTATGTGTGTGTGTTTGTATGTGTGAGTGTGTGTGTGTGTATGTGTGTGTGCTGCAATTCTCCAAGTGGGCAACGAAGTTGAGTCGGCAGTCCTAGTTCGAGTTTTGGATTTTTGACATTGGATTTTCGTCAGTGCTGTCGATTTGGTGGTCTTGCTACTATTTTGGGTTTTTTCTAGCGTACTAGTGTATAAAAAATGACATCTAAGCCAGCGGTGGGCACGCATGGGCTCCGGGAGCTAGCGGCTGCTCCCGAGTTCGGAATTTGTGCGCACCGCTGATCTAAACTATTTGTATCATTTCATTTTATTTCTTTTTGATTAAATTTGATATCAAAGAAATTTTTTTAATTTCCTACATACGAAAATAATATACAAAATGATTCAAATTTGTTTTAAATAATTTTAGTGTGTATTTTTATTAATTATCTAGATGTTTATTAGTATTTATTTGCCAACATTTTGGTGTTCTTTTCTTTTTAAACGAAGGGCAACACTGGTCTTCGTGTAGTCATCGTGCTATTAAAGCAGACAACAAGACAAAAAATTTGCCGGCAACTCAGTTAAGTTATGAGAGACAACGACGAACAAAATGAAATAAATATAAGAAAAATATGAAATTAAAAGCCGTTCATATGCCTGAGACTGACAGACAGACAGAGAGACAGACTGCCAGTCAACGGGGGCATCAACATCATCGACAGCGCCAGCAATAATGATGAGAGAGCGCAACTGAGACATTCTAACCAGCTTGAAGAGGGATTGCAGAGACCCAGAGGGGTGACTGAGGAGGGGAAGGGGAGACATGCAATATACAGACGGAATAACAGGCGCTGACTTTTCAAGCATCAGAGTGCTGAAAAAATTGTTAACATTTTTGCTACTGCACTTGAGCAGCGGCTACAAAGGAAGCAGAATGAGAAGGTGAAGCCGATAGAGAAGAGAAAAACAACAAGGAGGCAGTTGGTGTTGTTGCTCGGCATCTGGATCTGAATCTGTATCTGGAGTTGGGTCTTCAACGACAGTATCTATGCCTCTTGGCCACGTTGTTTAAATCAATCAAATGCGAAAACTAGACAGCAACATCGGCAACTCTATAAGAAAGGTTCGAAATGGAGCAATTAAGATCTTATTAACCGGAAAGTGTAAGCCTCAACAATTTGTTATGCTCTGTTGCCGCCACACGAGTACAAATGAGTTATGAGACTCTATAGCAAAGATTTCAAAATATCGTTATAAAAAATAACGCCCAGTAATGCTTAATAAAATTGATCTATGTTGCAAACTCACATTAAATACTTCAGATACTTGCAAAATATTAATTGTATCTATGAATCATTAAGTATTTCATTAATATCCAAACTACTTATTTTGTATTTACAAAACTTATAATTTTGTGAGAGTTTTTGGGATCAAAAAATATTAATTTTTCAATAAAGAAACAAATTCTACAAACGGGAAAAACAATTATTTGAAATATTAAATCAAGTAAACTATACTAAAGAAAGTTCATGAAAAATAATAATGTTAATAGATTATATAAAAGAGATATTCAGTTTGCGAGCAGCTAATTCAATTGCCAAATTATGGACTTGAGTTCATTCAATTATGAAGCAGCACTTGATGGACTTGGAAATGAGATTCGTGTAATTCCGAAAAACAACACAGATTATTTTATTGCGTGAATTACACAAAATGAAATGCGAGTTTCGTGATAGCCACTAAAAATCTGCCCACACACACACACGCACAGCCAACGCTCTGAAAAACAGAAGCCAAATTAGGAGGCACAGTGGGCGGGTGTCAATGAACATGCCACGAAATATGCGGGCGGGGGCAAAGGGGGAAAGCAACACTGGCAGCAATTTGTCAAGTTCAGAACACGAGAAATGAGGCGAAACGAAGCGAAATGAAATGAAATGAAATGAAATCAACGACAATTGAAATGGGCATGGGAAAGGGAAGGGGAGATTTCTAGTGTGTGTGTTTATGTAATAAAATTGTATGACAGCAACAGCAAATAAACACACACAAATATGTTGTAAATGTCAATGATCAATCAAAATATGAAACACGCATTATAAACGAAATGCGAGTAGAAATTAACTCAACCTTTTTTTTGGAGCGGAGCGGGGCAAAGTGAAATGTTGAAGGACGAGCGAAGGCTGTGAACTCTGGCAGAAGTAAAGCTCAAGAGGCTCGATTTCCCAGCAATTCAGTTTGAATTCTAATGAAGAAAGGTCGTGGGAAGGAGACAGAGTGAGAGAGAGAGAGGGAAGACAGTCAGTCAGAAGCTGCAGCCATTGTCAATATCCAAATCGGAGTGCCCACTTGGCTGCGCGTTCGGACAGGCGCACTCGAGGTCGATAAGTACCCAGACCAGATACCCAGCTTCCCAGCTGCCCAGCTCCCTTAGATCCCCAGATATATTATGCAGAGTCGGACAGAGTCCATTCCAGTCAAAGCACTCGAAGATGTTTGCACAACACAACTACCGTTTCGGTGGCTTGTGAGAAAAATATACAAGATACAAGATACAATGCTTGGCAGTTGAAGTTCAAGTTGATGTCGAAGTTGGAGTCGGAGTTGCCTCGCCCACTTCAGCAACGTGTAGAAAGTGTATTAAAGCAATAAATAAAAATGAAATAAAGAATGAACAGAGAGTCAAACTCATCGATGATGATGATGATGATGACCGGATGTGGATATCGATGGGAATGTGATTGAGGAATGGGAATGGAAGTATCTACGCTCCATTGACAAGTGAAATGTGAAGTAACTCTGTGCAAATAAGGGACGCCGTTTCCTCGCAACTGCAATTGAGCAAAAGATAACAATATTCAAATTGAACAAATTTAAATCCTGTTTGTCAACAGATCCTCTCAGTTGAGAAAAGGCCAACAACGACAAAATAAACGTTGATTGCATTTAGCGCGGCAACAAATCCAAATCCAGTCCAACCCCAATACCAAACCCAGTTCAATCCACCCCAGAAGCGTTATTCGGTCCACTTAGGAACACAGAAACCCCTGGGATTTGACACTTCTCGTTGCTGCTGTCCAAATATTGACACAATTTATAACTTTCAATTTGAATGACACAATTATTGACAACACGTTGTAGTGGCAGTTTTTTGTACAAAGTTTATTTGTTCTATTTTTAAAGCCAGCAGAGAAAGGGATATTTTTTATAAATAAATTATAATATAAAACAAAAAACTTTTTATTAAAAAAAACCTCAATCTAACAATTTGCGCATTTACCTTTGTAAATTTTCCTAATGCGCTAAATAAAGTCGATCGATCAATTGATAAATTCCTTAGCATGATAATCGGGATATTATTCAGTTTGACTTTACGTCACTGAATTAATATTATGACGTAAATACGGTTATGGATTTTCCAGAATTTTTGTATATAATGGAGCTGATTTCCTAACAGGAACAATTCCAATCACGTTTTCGTAGAACAATCAACAATCATGAAGTTCTTCTCTGTCTCCGCTATCTGCGTGTTCGCTCTCTTGGCTGTGGCCAGTGGTAAGTGTCCTTACAAGGATCTCTTTAATATTTAACAATTACGAGTAGTACAATTAAATATTTTGTATCTTTAGCTGAGCCAATTGCTGACCCCGGAAATATCCTTGTCAATGGAAATTGCACACAATGCAACATTTTTGCTTCATAGATGTGCTAAGCTGTGTTGATCGACCTACTTTACAAAACTTCCAACTCTAATAAAAAAATGAATCTTTAAAAGAAATTGTTTTGTTTTGTTTTAAAAGTCAAGCATTTAATTCTATCCAAAAGACAATAATCTTGCCTGACACGGATTCAATATTTTAAGTTAAAAATTGGCAAACCTAAACTTAATGTGCAGACTTTAAAGAAACACAACTTTTGTTTATAATTATGAAACAATAATTAAGCTGTGTACAGGGTATCTGCTAGACGGGTATTGTAATTTATCTGCCTTATAGTAGATCTTCTATTCTATTAACCAGGTTCAAACGCTTGGGCAAGTCACAGACCTTTTATGAGGCATCGATTTAAAGCCAGATTTGTTTCGAAATGAGTTTTTGAATTTGCTTTTGGATTTTGGCCTATGATCAGATCATGTTACCAGCAGCAGCTCTTGCAGCTGAATTAATTTTCCCAATCCAAAGATACATACACAGATATACAGATACAGATACACACACATACAGATGCATACATGAATCTTCTGACATGAGCCGATTATAAACATTTCAATGTCTCGGGCCTGTGCCTCAGGTTCAGGTTACCAGCTAAGGGAAGCAAGGGTTTCTTCCCTCTCTATCACTCTTTCTCTCTCTGTCTCTCTTTCTCGCTCTGTTGCGCTGTCAGTTAAGTCTCAGTTTTGTGTCCACGCGGGTAATTACATACGTGTCATTTCGGTTTCATTTAGGTGCCACAGTATCAGATTGCCAAGTGAATTGGAATTGGAGTAACCCTTTTGGGTCTCCCTCTATCATGCTATATCTTTCCCTATCTCTCTCTCACTCTTTGATCTGTTTGGTCAATTGTTTGGAAAATTTGCGAATCCATATCAGATTCAGCTCCAACTTGGCTCAAGCCGAGCGTGCTGAAGATCTGAAGACGGCCTTGACGTCGCGACCCGTGCCACATCAGGAGCCAGAACTTGTTGTTGTTGTCTCCACTGAAGCGTATTTGCTACCGCCTGACAGAAGCAGCTACAATTTCACAAATTGTCCGCCATTTTCCTAAAACTTTCATAAACATTTTTAAAAGTAAATAAACAGGATAAAATTTATTCAAATTCTTCTAAAATTATTTGATTCATTCATTAGTATGAAACATTTTAAACTTTTTGTACAAAATCATGCCAAAATGAACAAAAATTTTTACTTGTAAAGTTGCTAGGTCAAAAATCGGACCAACTTCAAATGTTCATAACTTTTCCAAAACTGACCCAATTTCCAAGCGGAATGTTAATATAATCATTGTTTGTCCCCTTAAATTTCCTTTATTTGGAAATTCAATTATTTTAGAAATTTTCAATTAAATTTATGACAATTTTTTAAAAACTTTAAGCTGTTATATTTTGTAAAAACTTGACCGATTTTCATGCGGATTGTCAATTTAATCATGGTTTGATCAATTGGTAAATTCCTTTGCATGATAATCGGGATATTCTTCAGTTTAACTTTACGTCACTGAATTAATGTTATGACGTAAATACGGCTATGGATTTTCCAGAATTTTTGTATATAATGGAGCTGATTTCCTAACAGCAACAGTTCCAATCACGTCTTCGTAGAACAATCAACAATCATGAAGTTCTTCTCTGTTTTCTCTATCTGTGTGTTCGCTCTTTTGGCTCTGGCCAGTGGTAAGTGTCCTTCAAAGGATCTCTTTAATATTTTACAATTACGAGTAGTACAATTAAATATTTTGTAACTTTAGCTGAGCCAATTGCGGACCCCGGAAGTATCGTAATCAATGGAAATTGCACAGGATGCAATCTTAATTCTTAACAGATGTCCTAAGCTGTGTTGATCGACCTACTTAATAAAACTTCCAACTCTAATAAAAGAATGAATCTTTAAAAGAAATTGTTTCGGGTTCTTGCTTTCTTTGTTAAGCTTTGCAGAATTATTTTATTTCAACTAAAATATTATAGACTACAAGTAAAGAATTTAATCCTATCCAAAAGATAGTAATCTTGCCTGACACAGATTCAATATCTTAAGATGAGGTTTTAAAACAAATTGTGATTCCTTGCCTGGGAAGTTGACTTAAAGAAACACAACTTTTGTTTATAGTTATGAAACAATAATTAAGCTGCGTACAGGGTATCTGCTAGACGGGTATTGTAATTTATCTGCCTTATAGTAGATCTTCTATTCTATTAACCAGGCCCAATCGCTTGGGCATGTCACAGACCTTTTAAGAGGCATCGGATTGTCAATTTAATCATGGTTTAATCACTAAAAAAAGTAATTAAGTAAATATAACATCCAAAAAAAATTAGCTATCTAAAATTTCGTTCTGGGAATTCAAAGGCAATTGTCAACAAAATCTCTAGAGATTTTTGAAATGGAGTCATAAACTAAAAATTGAAAGTATCCCAGCAGCGGGTAGCCAAAGAGGCAGTAAAAGATCTGTGGCAAGTGGAAAGATGGAGACGAATGGATTGTGGCTCATGGGGAGCAAGTGGTTGGTCAGTTGGTAATCCATCAAGTTGGCGCATTAGGCAGCTAAACGATTCCATTTTCATGCCTCGCAACAATAAAAGGTAGCCGCAGATACATTTCCAACAGCTCCAGCTGAGTTGTGACTGCTGTGAAGAGTTGCCCGGCTCGGTGCGAGAGAGTTCACAGTTCCCAAGGCACATCATTAATCACACAACACGAGCCGCAAAGGACAAGGGAATGTGCCGACTACAGGTTGGACTCCCGAACACGAATACGAACACTCGACTCTAGACTCTCAACTCTCGAATGTCGAGTCGTGGCATTATTAATGCTGATGGGTCAACAAATTGCGGCAAGTTGAGCGAATCCTAACCGATAATTATAATTATGACAGTGCAGGAGTCATGTTGTGATGCCGATGAAGATGATGCCGATGATGATGATGATGATGATGTATTTGTGGCACTCTCAACTCAACTCTGATGTCTCTATTTGTTGTTGCCGCCGTGTGTTGCACAGTTGCTTCTCTAATCAAGTCATCTGTGGCAAAGGGGCACACCTTTGTTTTTTGGGGGCACCTCGGATAATTTGTCTTAAGCATGTGTGAAAGTTGTCTCAGATTTATGGCCACGGCCCGCCCGTCGAGCCCAACGACAAATGAGCCGCCTAATGGGGCGTGTTTACTGCCGCAAACATGCCACATGCAACCAACAACATGCAACCAGCAATATACAACATACAACATGTCTTGCCACATTCACTAATTAACCGTGTAACTCGTGTAACTCTTTAACTGCATTGAAAGCACATCTAATTGCTAAACGAACTTCATTTTTATATCTACTACGAATTTCATTTAATAACTGAGAATATTGAAATCACAAATCTCACACAATTTAAGAATTTACTAAATTTTTTGATTAATTGTCGAATAAATTAATCATTAAACGTTTAAGTGCTTGATTTATATTGTTGCGGAGTCTATAAAATTGTGTAAAATACCATTAATATTAGATATTTAGGCTTAAATTTGTAGTTTGAAACTAATTATTTTAAATTTTTAAGTAATTTGATGGGAAATACAGTTGAACTTCCATAACTCGAACTTCTATGACTCGAATTTCCCTCTAGCTCAAGCAAAGTGAGTGAGAAAAAGAACTCTATAAGTGAAATATCTCCATAACTCGAACCTTTTCTTTGGATAATGACGATTCGAGTTAGGAAAGTTCGAATGTACTTTGGAAAAATAGGAATTTTAGGGAACATTTTTATGTCAATGAAATTTCACTTAAATTTGTATGAAAATGTTACAAAACACTTGAACTTACTCTGATCTATAAAATCGAATGCCATTAAGCTTTAACACAAAAAGTTACAAATTATGACAAATAACTAATTTTTCAAATGAATGTTACTCTAAACATTCCCAAATTTCTCATAAGAATATCGAACACTCATTAAATCAGCGGTGGGCACGAAATCTGAATTCGGGAGCAGCCGCTAGCTCCCGGAGCCCATGCGTGCCCAGCGCTGCATTAAATTGATATATACACCTAAATATGTATGCTTTAAAGTAAATTTTAGAGAGTAAAAATTAACTAATAATAATAATATTATAATGCTTTAATGAAACTGAACCTTGAACATGAATTTAAGTAACTTAACTAATAAAATTTTATATTTCATTCTTATAAATTTAAAATCAATAAACTTTATACAAAATCTATGACTTCTTTTAATATTATTTTTCAAGTGAATAATATATATTCTGTCTTTAACCTTACAGCATCCAGCACAACCAGAACAATTCGGGCATGGGCTGTCGCAGCCGACGGGCGGACGGAGCCGCGTCGCCGACGCCGTCGGACAGCTCCGACTCGGACATATCGCTGGGCACGCACTCGCCGGTGCCGAGCAGCCTGCAGCTGCAGCACAGTCCGGGCAGCATGTCCAACGGGGCCAACGAGGAGAGCCTCAGCGTGGACGACGACAAGCCGCGGGACTTGAGCAGTGCCCTGGCGTCGCCAACTCCGCCGCAGTTGCCGTCGGCATACGGTGGCGTCGGTGGAGTCGGTGGAGCTGCCTCGGGTGGCTTGCCACCTGGCTGCCTGCCTCCATTCAAGCTGGATGCGGCCAGCAGTCTGTTCAACGCCGGCTGCTACCTGCAAAGCTTTAGCAACCTGAAGGAGATGTCCCAGCAGTTTCCCCTACAGCATCCCATTGTCATCCGGCCGCATCCGCAGCTGCCACAGCCGTTGGCATTGAATGGCAGCGCCGCACCACCAGGTGCACCACATCTCCATCATCCCGGCTATGCGGCGGCGTACAGTGTGGAGTGTGGTGTGGTGGCGCCACCGCCGCCGCCAAAGTTGCGCATCAATTCGCCCGAGAAGCTCAACTCGACCGCTGTGGCAGCTGCTGTGGCGGCCGTGGCGGCCAATCATCATAGCAACAGCAGCAGCGGCACCACCAACAGCAGCAGCACCACCACAACGACGACGGGTTACCACCACAGTGGACAGCTGCTGCATCGACCCTTCTCCACGTCGCCCGAGCTGAAGATCAGTGCGCCCGAGATCACATGATATCAGCGGGTCTGAGGCGGCCCTGCCCCTGAACCTGCCCCTGCCCCAAGGGTTACTCTGTCCCCATCCTGCATCACATTAAGGCCCAGCTATACAAATTGTTTCAATTCCTAGCTTAAGTTAAGTCTACAGTTGGCAAGCAATAAGATACATCCAACTCCAACTCCCACTTCATCATCAGAGATCTTTCCTATACAACAGTTAAGTAACATATTGATGGATCCCGTGGAGAGATATATATATATATATATTGAAATATTGATAACATTGTCGCACACTTTTCAAAGATAGTTATTTAAGATATTCAAGAGCGCATATGAGAATCGAATTGGAGAACTGACACTGCATTGAAATTGACACTAAAATTTAAATTAAAATTGTAACAGAATTTCAACAAGTTTTTCACTCTAATTTCTGCGTGTGTGTGTGTGTACGTATATTGTAAATAGAGTTTAAGTATGCAAATCATAGAGCTTACGTATACATTTAGATTGCAATAAAACACGAAATGAAAACAGTTAAGAATTTAAATCATTACCGAACATCTAACATGGACTTTTCATTTCAACTTATGGGCGGGATTTCAGCAAACTAAAAAAAGAACAGACAATGGATAAAAAGACGAAAGTATAAAATGTGTACTATGATATAAAAATACCTAGCAACATTACATGATATCGTTGTGGGCTTTAAAGGTTGTCAGTTTGGATTCAAACT
>JBAMBJ010004035.1:0-18773 GCA_037043495.1 Drosophila recens
CCGCTGGCCTATACTTGGGTTTCTCTGGTGCGTAGAATTCCCCTTCATTCTTCAGGTTGTCTTCGGGTTTCTTCTGAACTGGGCGCTCTGCCGGCTTAAATTGTGGTTTCTCTGGAGTATAGAAATCGCCTTCACTCTTCAAATTATCCTCTGGTCTGACTTGAGATGGACGTTCTCCTGGCCTATACTTGGGTTTCTCTGGTGCGTAGAACTCGCCTTCATTCTTCAAGTTGTCCTCAGGTTTCTTTTGAACTGGACGCTCCGCTGGTTTGAATTGGGGTTTCTCAGGGGTGTAGAATTCGCCTTCGCTCTTCAAATTATCCTCTGGTCTGACTTGGGTCGGACGTTCTCCTGGCCTATACTTGGTTTTCTCTGGAGCGTAGAATTCGCCTTCATTCTTCAAGTTGTCTTCGGGTCTCTTTTGAATTGGACGTTCCGCAGGCTTATATCCAGGTTTGTCTGGAACGTAGAAATCGCCTTCGCTTTTCAAATTATCCTCTGGTCGGACTTGGGATGGACGCTCCGCTGGCCTATACTTGTGTTTCTCTGGAGCATAGAATTCACCTTCATTCTTCAAGTTGTCCTCAGGTTTTTTTTGAACTGGACGCTCCGCCGGTTTGAATTGGGGTTTTTCAGGAGTGTAGAATTCGCCTTCGCTCTTCAAATTATCCTCTGGTCGGACTTGGGATGGACGCTCACCAGGAACAAACTTGAGCTTTTCTGGGCTGTAGAATGGGCCATCCATTTTAAGATTATCTGTTGGCCTAACCTGATCAGGGCGAACAACATATTGATACTCTTCCCTTTCCACGAAGGTCATTTCGCCTTCAGTATGCAAGTTATCCTTCCTGATGATTCTTTCAGTTTTCTCTGCAGGCCTATACCCGGGTTTGTCTGGGGTGTAAAATTCTCCTTCGTTTTTTAAGTTGTCTTCTGGTTTCTTTTGAACTGGTCGTTCGGCGGGCCTGTAACCAGGCTTTTCCGGAACATAGAACTCGCCTTCGTTCTTTAGATTATCTTCTGGCCTCACTTGAGACGGACGCTCTCCAGGCTGGAACTTAGGTTTCTCAGGGCTGTAAAAATCTCCTTCTGGCTTAAGATTATCTGTTGGTTTTACATATCCCGGCCGAGTGACGTATTTATATTCCTCTTTTTCCACAAAAGTCATTTCTCCATCTAATCGTAGATTGTCAGTGTGCACAATTTTCTCCCGTCTTTCGCCAGGCTTGTATGGTTCTTTTTGTGGGACTGAAAATTCTCCTTCGGGTCTAAGATTATCTTCTGGTTTCTTTATGACTATATAGTCTAGTAGTATTTCCTCATTTTTCTTGTTTTCATCTTTCTTTGACCAAGTGTTAGTACGTATCCTTGTGTAAGTTTCGTCGACGTTATCTATAAAAATGAACAATTTTAATATGAAAGCACAGTAAGAATGTAAGTTAAAAGCACTTACCATCAATTTCAACAATTGTATTTTCTGTAGACTTCGTTTTGTTGGTAGTGCAATGATGACGCCTAAAGTATAAAAATTTAAGTATAACTTTCGAAAAAATTTCTGAAAATTAGATAACATACCCGCAAGTGCATATTTCACAGATGCATCTCTCACTATGAGTCGTTTTTTTGTTCCTATCGACTCCTCGCTAAAAAATATTAATTTATTATTGAAAATCTTTTTCAAAAGACCGAATATTCAATGTACTTACGGTAATTGAATCGTCTAAGCGCTTCTTGTCAGTGCGCACATAATCGATTTCATCATAAATATTCTCGGTAATATTTTTGTGTTTCGATGTTTCGTTAAGATTCAATGTTATATTTTCATTGTTTTCGGAAATTGATGTATTCTTTTCAATTTCCACAAATTCATCCACATATATTGTCTTCTTAGGAGTCTCCACAATTTTTTCAATGACATCGGTGTGAACTTTTTCATCCAATACTCGCCAATCGTTAATGCTTGCATCAAATATCTAAAGTAATGAGTACACATTAATAAATGCTTCCACTTTGGACATTACACACCCCCTAAAAAAGGTTTATAATACACGCCCAATGACCAACTATCGACCCACACCCACACACTCACCTTTGTTACTTCTGTTGTTGTCGTTATGTTTGCAACATCGGTATTATCTTTTTCGATTTCACGAGCAATGTCATTGGGCACAAAAGCTTTCGTATCAGTGTACGATTTCTCGTCAACGACCGTCCACTTGCCAAGTTTCGTGTCGTACACCTTTGTCGTATATGTTGTGGTTGTTGTATTTATGACATCATCGACTATTTCGGGATAGCCCACATCACTGGTGCTATCCACAGTGCGCTCATCCACCACGCGCCATCTATTGTTGCGCTTGTCGTATATCTTCTTCTTGTATGTTACTTTAGTGGAGCCATCGGATTCCTTGCTAACGTAACGCTCAAATGTGGGTGCCTTCTTGTTGGTAGCATGTGTTGTGGTACCATCGCTATACTCGCTCCAGGTTTTCGTTTTCACATCGTACACCTCCTTCTTAGACGACGACGTGGACTGTTTTGTGCTGCTGCTGCTCTGATTAACGATACTTTCGCTTAATTGCTTGTTGGTTGATTTTGTTGAAGATTGAATCGATGACGTTGCCCTATCCACATCAACGCTAACAGCTGTGCTTGCCACTTTATCGTCACGTCGTGTGGCAGCCGTCGATGTTGATGACGTTGCGTTTGTTGTGGTCGCGACCGGTTCGCGAACAATGCGCTGCGACGTCATCGTTGATGTTGCTGTTTCTGTTGATGACGTATCAGAGACACCGACAGCGCCGCCTACAGCTGTTACTGTTTCTCTTTCAGTTACATGCTTTGACTTTGGCACGCTCTGAGATTCGCTGTTGATGTTGGTGTTGGTATTGATGTTGGTGTTTGTGTTTTTGCTGTGGCTGGTGTTGATATTGGTACTGGTATTGGTATTGGTATTGGTGTTGCTCATGGTGTTGTTCATGTTGCTGATATTCGTGTTGCTGCTATCGATGGCAACCTGTTCGGCTACATCTACATATTTGCTGCTCGACAACGACGTAGATGATGTCATACCGGTAGACGACTTTGCCGTTGCCGTTGCCGCTCTCTCGCTTGCAATGAGCGTTTCGTTGGCACTCCGCTGGTTGGAACTGGTTGTTGACTCAAAGTAACTGGAGCTGCTCTCCTGTTGGCGGCTGCTTGATGTCTTTGACGAGGAGGCATACATTTTGGAAATGCTGCCACCGCTGGCTGACATTATAAGACCGCCGCCGCCAGCAGGAGCTATGATTTCGACCACCTCAATGGGCACCGAAAAGACCGGTTCCTTTTTCTCACTTTCAAGCAGATCAATTGACGATATGATCTTTTCGTTTGAATAATCCCTAGAGATCTTTGCTGCACTGCTGCTGCTGCTACTGCTATATAGCTCCGATTTCTGTGTCTGCGATTGTGACTGAGATTTCGCTGTGTATGAACTGGAGCTATAGCTTTTACCACCACCTGCAGCAATCCGACTTTCCCAATCCCTCACCGAGCCACTTGGCTCGGGCGAACCGCCATAAGAGACAGATTCATGCTCCATTGAAGTCGAGCTGCTGTTTGTTTCTAGCGTTGCCGTCGCATTCGGTCCCAGCTTTTGGTTAATTTGGTCGCCGAGGCCGTTGCTGATGTTGTTGTGCTTGATGTGGCTGGCGGCGGCAGCGACTGCGGCTGCGACTGCGACACTTGTTTCTTTTTATTGTTTTTTGATACCATTTTGCTGGCTAAATTTTCACACAGATGAGGTAATCGTTGACTGTGTGTCGTGAAAATGGCTTCAAAAAGTTATGTGTTATTATGGTTTTTTTTTTTCGCTACTTGTCGTTTTTTTTTGTTTGTTGTTATTAATCACAATTATCGCTTGGTTTGGCACTTAGTTGGTGTGTGAATATGTATATTTATTAATATGTTTGGGGTCTCAGTGTCTCCTTGTTTCCACTGCGGAATGTCGAAATACTTATTTTTAAATATTATTAACAAAACACACGTATGTATGCGCGGACCATAGTTCAAGTTGAAAATGACAAACGGTGGCACTGTCACACGCACACACACACAGACACCGACACCGACTCGGAGGCAGTTAGTCAGAGACGCAGGCGGAGAACGACGATACGTAAGAGCGTGTGAGCGTAGCACTGAAATGGGAGCGGGAGCGGGAGTGGGAGAGCGTTAAAAGCTTAGCACACACACACACTCAAACACGGAGACACAGCCAGAGATAGAGACAAATACAGAGGCGTTCGTTCGTTTGTTCGTTCGTTTATTCGCTTAGATGCTCAATTGGGCAAACTTGTATTTCATATTTCGTATTCGTAGAGCACTTGAAAGATCAACAACCGTCGCGAAGCACAACTCAAAACGTACTGATCAACGGTGCTGGTGTCTGGAACCGCTTTCGACCGTATCTGTCTGCCAGCCAAAAAGCAGCGGCAGAGCAGCAGCAGCAACGCTCGTTGTGGGCTTTACTTCAAAGCGTTGGCAGCGTTGGCTCCATTTGTACGCGTGCGTGCGAGCGAGATGCACAACGGAGCGAATCGCCTTCACAAAAGGCAAAAAACGCCAGCAGCGCAGTCGCGTAGGTTGCCATTTGAGTTATGTATGCTGTGTTTAATTGTTTGTGAGTGTGTGTGTGTGTGTGTGTGTGTAGAGAGTTAAAATGCGTAGGTTACGCGGTGAGTCTAAGACACGCTCACCACCTTTATTTATTTATATATTTTTTTTTTGCCACGCATTGAGTTCAATAAGCCAATAAAAACAATATGAAAACAACAAAATTGCTCATTTCGAAAGTAGCTATAAAACAGCTGCTATTTTCCCTCTCTTTCACTCACCGGTCTCGATTCTCCCTCTCCCTCTGCGATGATGACTTAAGATCAACAAATTAGTGCAAAGCCCAAAATTGGCCAAGTTTAAACGGTTACTGTCCGTCTGGCGGATGGATGCACAATTAAAATACAATGTAAAAATCAAATAATAATATGAGAATATCATATATGACTTTGTTTATTAGTCAGCAACATGTTTTGCATTGACTTTTTCGTCTAGCTCGGCGCTACGTGGGCGCATCCGTGCTTTCAAACGTCTCTCTGAATAAGCTCAAAGCGAAGATTTATTAAATGTTTTTTATGAAAATATAGCATATGTGCATTGAGTTGAATGGTTGCCGAGTTGAGTTTTATTGCTTAATTGAATTATAACAGCCTTAGGTGGGAGTCAATGAAAAAAGAACTCAGACAGTGTAAATATATCCAAAATTAGAGAAATTCAAGAGCAAATTTGTATCTATTTAGTTAGAAAATTTATAAATAAATGTATTAAATAGATAAATAAATAAAAATAAAAAAAAATTAATATAAAATATTATGAAAATAATATATAAAATATATAAAATATTATATAATAAATATATTTTCGAAACAATTATATTAGTTTGTTAGATACCAAAAAATGTGAACTTAAAAGATTACTTTCAATAAAAATAATAAAGAAATTTATTTGCTTCTCAGATATAAAGAACTTTTTAAAAATTAGACTTTTCTGGATTTTTGCCATAATTTTCCATGATTTGTTAATAAATAAGTATACAAAAAAATACAAAGATACAAAATATGTAAAAAACAAAAATGTTTTCAATTCAGATAAATAAGGCTTAATTATAAAAAAGGTATAAATTTTAATTTATTTAAAGATTAATTATTATAAAAATAATAAAGAAATTTAGATATAAAACAAATATTTTAAAAAAGAGTTTTTTTCTGGGCTTCTGCCATGTTTTGATGTGCAACTGTTCGAAATAAAAAACATTTAACAAATAAACTTATATACATATATACAACAGCATATTATACTATGTTTAACTAAGACAGACAGACAGAGCCCAGGTTAAAGTTTAAGCAAAACAACCTCCAAAATGTAAATCTTAGAGAGAGAGAACCAAATTCAATTGTTGCTTAATTCACAGTGACTTTATGACGTCATCAGCCAAGACTCAGTTTCAGGCAAACAAACCTCTCGCCTCAATCAAAACTTGTTTGTCTGCCGCAAGACAAACACATTAAAAAATAACAAAAAATAAAAAAAAATAAAAAAAATAAAAAAACAGACAGTAAAAAAGCGCACAGCAAATGCAAAAACAAAACCAAATAAGTTAAGTGAAAAACAAACAAATAATCGTAGTTGAAAGACAAATGCAGAACATGGTATATGGTATGCAATTGCGACCAGTTGGAATTTGGAATTTGGTGCACATGCCAATTCAGAACATGCAATTAATGATCAACTAACAGATACAGATACAGATACAGTAGAACAATCCCCCAATGAGAGAGAGATGATGACATCTCTTGCCATGTCACAGATTTTCCTTGGAATTGAAACTGAAATTCCGAAATTGAAGGCGAGCACGAATTAAATTTATTCGCCACTCAATTAATTTTAATTCAACAATCAAGAAAAAACACAAAACAACAAGATAAAAAGCTGCACATGAATGTTCATATCAAGGTAAAAAGTGTCCATGTTTGGCCCTTATATGGTAGCATGCCGAAATTTCGGCTTACACTTGTCAGGCAATGCACTTTTAAGGATTGAAATTGCATGCATAATTTACAAGTACTTTATAAGGTCTTGCCGCCTTGAGAGAGAGATCTTTCCACCAATGACGTCATCTCAGTGAAACCTCACGTAAACTTACAATAAATAAGTCAAAAAACATATATTAATATATAACTTATTATAAACAATTGAAATTAATGAAATTTGAATGAGTTTGTAACTTGCATTTGTGAATACATGTCGCATGCTAAACATTTTTATACGTGCGTTTTTGGGACTGGTTTTTAGAGCGTTTCGTTTGGGCCATATGGTCGAAAGGTTTTTTTGGATTGTGGCTTCGTGACTTTATGTAAAAACAACACTAATTGTTTGTGCATTTAACCAAAAAATGATAGCAAACAGGTAAGAAAACTCTTAGTCTAGTAGTAGACTGACATATACCCTTTAATTGACTGAAACATAATATAACTAGTCTAAATATTAAACAATTACTATGTAATTTATAGACTACTTGGGTAGTTTCTTTAAATCTACATACGTAAACAAGATTATATCTTGATTATTATGTTTGTTGTTTTGATTTTATATTGTACATTCAAGTACTTAAGCCAGGTAGATGCCAGTTTTTGCCCTTCTACTCGTTTAATAGGTACAGGCTATAATAAAAATGCTAAACATTTCAGTTTTATCGCAAGTTGAACACAAAATACACGAATGTGTATCTTATCTAAGCATTCCCCTGTGCATTATAAGTTGGCTACCTAACATTCTTGAGAACATTAGCTAAGCGAAGCTAATTTTCTGGAAAATAATTCGTTGTGACAAATATTATAAATGTATTTATTTAAAAGTAACACATTACTGCACTTCCAAGTATGGTTTTAACGAGTATTGAGACTTTCATTCAATTTATTCGCTGTCTGATTCATAATGCATCACTCACTCACAACAATAAACATTTGCTTGTTTAATCAGCAGATCTATAAATAAATTATTAATACATTTGCAAAAAGCGCTCAAGTTTTTGGCAATAATTTTTCTCTTGCTTGTATTGTTAATGTATTTGTTGCCAAAGTGCGCTTCTTATCTGTTAGCCAGCTTGTATATTTGTTGATCGTTTTTTGCAAAATTTTGCAATTATGTTTGTCATTAGTTTGAACAAACTGATAACACCTAAATAATATATATGCAATGGAATAGGTTAGATAATGGACAGCAAAACATCTGAAAGATACTCTTCCTTAAACAAATTGCCCTTTTTAAAAAAAAAAAAAACTACAATATTTGAATTACAGTTACACATTGTTTGCTTTTATTATTCATAGTCGTATTTTCTTTAAGGCTTACATATTAAAATATACGCTTAATTTTAGGCTCATCTATTTATTTATCGGATTATGTTATCAATTTACTGTTTGCATCCCTTTAACGCATTCCTAATTTTAAGGTATAAGTTCTTATTAATTTTTACAATTTGATAATATATAATTTGTTTGTTGGTTGGTTGGTTGGTTGATTTCTGGTTGATTTTCGCCACAAAAAGCGTGCATTGATTGATGGAACTGCAAGTGTAAACGCGCTGTGTGTAAGCAAATTACTTTATTTCTTATAAATTTTGCCCAATTTGTTGGTAGGTATGTGTTGTGTGTGTTGTCTATTATGTTTTGTTATAAAACTAGGTGTAACTTACAGCTACATTTATTTATATATTTTCCATTTCATTTTCCATTCAATTATGCATTCATTTTGCTGCTGTATTTCTACTTCAGATATAGTATTCTTTAGTTATTGTGCCAGGCACCTACTCCAAGTCCAAGTCTCGCTCTCGACGACGTGGGCGTCTGTCTAACCGAACCGGCTACACTTGAAATATACTCTTTTTGTTTTGCTTTAGACCTGTTTTACATTAACTTATAGCTTGCGCGTACTTCTAGTTACAGATGCAACATGCAACATGTTGAATTTCGGTTGATTTTAATTTTTTTATGTACAATCTTGAACGCTCATTGTGTCGTTGAGTGCTGTCTGTTGATTTACGTATTTAATTTAATATTATTATAATTATTGTATTTACTGTTAATTTTTATAATTAATATGCCTAGAACTAAACGTAGTTGTTGTGGTTTAATGCTTATTTATTTACTTTTGTTAATATGTATACACAGTTTACAATTAGGCGATATATATGTTTATATCTGTATGTGTTTAAAATATTGTTTTTAATTGAAAATTATTGGGTAAAAACTTTTGCAACTTATCGAGGTTGTTGTTTTAGATGCGACCAACACATCACAAATAATTAACAAAAGTTACAGTTACAATGTATTTTTGTATGTATTTTGTAAAAATGTATTTTGATGTACATATGTATTTATATATATGTATATGTAAGTATATATAATGCTAGTTAACTATTTAGTTGTCTAGGTTCTTAAGTTATAGCTAAACGTTAACTAAATAATTACAACTAAGGGAATCGCTTATTTTTTAGATGCTCAATCGTCTCTTCTCTTCTCTTCTTTTTTTTAGCTGCAACTATTGTTATATTAATATATATATAAATTTGTGTGCGTGGGTGGGTGTACATATGTATGTGTCTGGTGTGTGTGTGTGTGTGTCCGGGGAGCAACCTTTCCGCCTAGCAATTAACATTGCACGTTGGCTTATTTTTATTATATTTATGTATTTACAACAATTTTGAAATTAAAAATGCCTGAATCTATGCAAATTCTTGAAAAATAACTAAATAAAACTATAAAATTTCTTTAAACATTAACAAGAAAAACGTAGGTCAGCAGCTCTTGATGATTTCTCCTCCATTTCTCCACTTCTCATCTCCCCGCCTATTCCGCATGCATTGATCCTTGCTGCTGCTGCTGCTGTGCTGACTGTTCATCCTGCAGAACATTGCGACAGATTTCATATTTAATCACCTTGCCAGGTCCACCGGGTACTATTTGCACCTCAATTTGTGCAGATTGCTGTCCGGCCGCAGCTGCTGCTGCTGCTTGTTGTTGCTGCTGTTGTTGCTGCTGCTGCTGCACATCGGCATCCTGTAAAAAGTGGGCAAATTCAGAAAGATTTTAGCAAATCTATTTGTTGAACCATTACAAGCGGTGTAAACCTCGCGGTCAATCAAAAATTTGGTATCAACTAAACTAAATTACGCTCAAGCAAAAAAAAAAGAAGAAAGATAAACGAGAACTCAAAAGTAGTTGTTGTTGTCTTTTGTTTTGGGAGATACAAATGAAGGTGCTACAACAAATAGAACATAGAAGTTTGATAAAAGACGAAAAAAGGGAATGTAGAAATATAAGTAGATTCAAAGGAAAAACAAACAGAGACACAGGCATAAATCACACGCATTAAAAGACAAGAAAAGACAAAAACGTAAATAATTATAATACATATATCATCTAAATACACATGACAACAACAATAATAATTATAATTATAATAGTAATAATAATATTAATGGTACATATATTTGATTATGAACAATTATCGGTAATTTGGAATAGTTTTTTTGTATACACACCTAAAACGCGCACAGTGAAGCCTTTTTTGCGTACGTATTACATTTTGTATTTGTAGTATTGTATTTGATCTATCTGTTCATATTGTTTATAAGGGTTTTTATTGTTTTATCGATCAATCAGTTTTTTTTAAACAAATACACACACACACACGCGACACAACTACACACACATGCAAAGATTTCAATTAATTTCTTCATTTTTTTTGTATCTGATAAGTGTGTGTGCGTGTGTGCATGAGGTGTGTGTGTGTGCGTGTGAGCTTAAGTAATTTTCTTTAACTTTTTTTGTTTTGTTATTATTGTTCAGTTGATTTTTGTATATATTTAGTAAGAAGTAGTTGGTACAACAAGCTGCAAGTATTCGAAGTTAAAAAAAGGTAATGCATTTATCATGTTTTTTTTTTTTTGGTTTTTGTTCATTTTGTTTTTGTTTACATAGATGATAATAAGAACATTGAATAACGCAATACAAGAGGTGGAAATATATATGTATATAGTATGTATTTAAATTGAATTTAACTATTGTAACTAAATTATAAACTAAGTGAGTTCGATAGAGTTTAGCGAGAGTTTGGAAAATCCCAAAAACAAGTTCTTTGACAGACAGACAGACACAAAAGCCTTTAGATTTAGATTCAACTTTAAGAAGCATATTATGGTTTTTTTATTGTTGTTCTGTTGTTGTTGATTACTCGCTAACATTTGGCTTAGTAAATAATTAACTTAGTGGCAGCTGATTCCACACAATGTATAAAAACTAAGCTTAAAATTAGAATCGAAGCAATTTCTATTTTATCTTTCAAGGCAATCGAAAACAAATCGAATTAATTGAACCATCTTTTAATATAGAAAATATATATATTGTATATTTGTATCATAAGGGTCGGTTGGGTTGGGAGCTGGGCACTTGGAGCTTAGCATACCTGTTGCTGCGATATGGCTGGCTTTGTTTCCAAGTGCTGGCGCTGATGCAGCATCAGATGGTTCTTTTGGAAGAACGCCTTGCCGCACTCGCAGACATGGGTGCGCACCGTGCAGCCACCGTTTGGATGTCGTCGATTGTGCTGCATCAATCCGTGCTTGGCAGCGAATCCTTTGCCACAGCTGGCGCAGAAATGCGATTTCGGTTTATTGGCCGGCGATACGGTGACCACATGCTGTTGCTGCTGCTGCTGTTGGCCCACATGCTGCAGATGCTGTTGACCGTGGGGCAGCATCGTGGGCACGGCGGTGACAACGGCTTGCGGATGGGTCGAGTTGGCGGCCTGCACCAGCGTGGTCTGTGACATCACCTGACCGGTGGACGATATGATTTGCACGGGCACTGGACTCTGTCCCACCAGATTTGGGTTGGCCGTGACCACCGTGCCCGGATTGAGGCTGGCCGTGCTCAAAAAGTGACCAGGCAGCGCAGCCGTCAAGGCGCACAGATCTGTCATCAGACTCTTGTCGCCCGTGTGCAATCTCAAGTGCAAGGCCAACGCCTCACGGCTGTTGAACGCGCTTCCACACTCGCTGCAAGCGAATCAAATTTATTAACAAATTTAAACTAATGATTAATAACAATAAGAAAGACGAACCGGCAGACAAATTGTGGGCGTGCCACGCCATTGGCATCGGTCGTGGAGACGGTGAGAAGCGTCGAGTTTGCTGGGTTACTGACAACGGTTATGGTCTGCGGATGTCCGGGGTGATGATGTGGCTGTTGTAACTGCTTAAATTTGAGTTTAATTAAACTTGTTGCTCTGTATTTTGGACATAATCGGGTTAAATACATACCTGTTGATTGGCTATAATGGTGGCACTGCTCGTATTGGGATTGACACCATTGTGCGCGGCACGCACATGCTGATGCAGCTCCGCCTTGGTGAGGAAGCCCTCGCCGCAGCTCACGCAGGGATGCGCCTGCTCTCCGGTATGTACGCGCCTGGAATACAAAAGTATCAAAAATTAGAGTTAGCTAAAAAACTTGAAAACAATCTTTTGAATTCTAGAGAAGTTTTGGTTTAAATACTAACTATCCGGGTGCCACAGAAATCGCTTTCGCTTGAATTTCACTTAAATTTCATACAAATTTAAGTGAAATTCAAGCGAAAGCAATTTGAAATTGTATGAAATCTAAGTGAAATTCAAGCGAAAGCGATTTCTGTGGCACCCTGTATATTTTTTTCTATTGGTTTCATGTACTCTTAATTATTTTCTCAATGCGATTATTTTTTAGACAGAGAATTATATAAAATTCTCTTGTTGAATACATATTTTTTTAGTTTTACCTTATTTCTAGATGAGATTTATTCACAATACAATTTAAAAATCGAATTAATCAGAGGTGCCACAGAAATCGCTTCCGCTAGAATTTCACTTGCATTTGTATGCAATTTAAGTGATATTCAAGCGAAAGCGATTTCTGTGTTACCCCTAAATATTTATATTGATGATATAAAGCAGCGGTGGGCACTTAATCTGAATTCGGGAGCACAACAATAGCAACTAAACAACAGCTACAGCTAGTCTTAGAGCAGCGACTGCTCCCGGAGCCACTGCGTGCCCATCGCTGATATAAAGCTTAAGTATTTATAGATATCCATGAAATCAATAGATTCTTCACTTTTATTCTAAATTCCAAAATATAATGTAATATTAAGATATGCAATACAAACAATAGAGATTATGATATTTTAAATATTTGAAGTTTTCTTTAAAAAACTGTTTGTTTCATAGTCTGTTTGTAGTCTTGCTTGATAGATAGTTAGTACTGGACGTTTTACCTCATGTGGGAAACTAGTGTGCGCTTCTGTAGAAATTCTTTGCCACAAACCGTACAGGAGTGGGGTATTTTGCCGTGAATACGTCCGTGATTCACCAGTTGAAACTTGCGTGGAAATGATGCTCCGCAATCGGCACAGACAAATGGATTCAATGAACCATGAAAGCTGCAAGCAAGTAAATGATTTATTATTAGTTTATAACATCACTTATAATAGAAAGGGAATATTTACCGCGAGTGCATAATCAGATGGTTTTCCTGTGCGAAACTTTCACCGCATTCCTCGCACACATAGGGACGTTCGCCGGCGTGAAATTTACTGTGCGTCACCAGATGACGTTTGAGGGGAAACGCCCGTCCGCACTCCTGGCAAACAAATGGCCGCTCTCGGCTGTGGACACGCGAATGCGTCAACAGATGATGCTTAAGGGTAAAACTCTTCTTGCACTCCTGACACTGATATGGCCGATCCGTGGAGTGCAGCAGTAGATGCGTATTTAGACAATGCTTGTGCGCAAAACTCTTGCCGCAATGGGTGCAAATATGTGGACGTTCGCCTGTAAGTAGAATAAACAGAAAGAGAAAGGGGGAAGAGACGGGCGAAAGAGAAAGAAGGGATTTGGTTAGACCTGCTCGGTGGTTCAATGGGTATGTGCTAGGAACAAGAACAACCACCTGTGTGCACGCGTGCGTGTGTTGTCAAATGATGTTTGAGCAGAAAGGATTTACCGCACTCGTCACAACTGTACGGGCGCTCCTTCTTGATGGTGGCGTCGGTCTAAAAGAGAATATAGAGAAGAGACCACGATGCAGAGAGAGTTGTTTACTATTCATCATATTCTATTGTGGAATTCTTTGTTTAAGTGTGTGTGGTGTGTGTGTGTTTGTTTGTAATATTTGTTGGGCTTACTTCGCTGAAATGCATTGATTCCTGTAGTTCGGTCTTTGGGGACAATTCTAATGTGCCTGGCTCCAACTTTAAGTTGGGTGCGTCGCCCTGTGAGTCCTCGTTCTCTTCGAGTCCTTGTATTACTTTCTGTACTTGAACTGAAATACCAGGAAGTATGTCACCTAAGAGTGTTGTTGCACCGCCAGCGGAACAATAACCAAATGGTATTCAAAGGAAGATATCAAAAATAAAAGAGAAGAGAAAAACAAAGAAAAGAAAATCAAAAGTACGAACCAAACAAAAAAACATCTCAACAAAGCAAATAACAGAATGCAAAATAAAAACAAATAAAGAATAGAGCAAAAACAAAACAAAAACAAAACAATTTGAAACCAACAAAAGAAACAAAGATAGAACCAAATATACGTAAAGCAACGTAAGATAACATATTGTAATGTAGCATACGCGTAACGTAACGTTGCGTATTGTAACGTTACGTTATGGGAAAGAGGCAACGAGAACCGATTAACAGTAACCAGAGTAAACCAGTAACCAGTGCCGAAAATGAAAGTGTAGCAAATAGGAGGAGCAAATAGGAGTAGAAGAAGAAGGAGGAGATAATCGAACACAACACAGATTTGAGATGCTTACTTGGTGTCGCGCCTGGCGCCGTCGAATGATGGTGGTGGTGCGATCCGTCGCCCGCTGTGATTGTGTGCGTCTGATGGTGGCCGTGGCCGGCTGCAATGGCGCGCTTGATCAAGATCTCATTGCACTCCTCTTGCGTCAGATGCAGTGCACCAATTGAACTAAAATGCGACTTTGCCGCTGCGGCGCTCGATGTCAATACGGTTTGTCCAGTTTTGGCATCAACAATGCTGCCATTGGTTAATGTCTGGTGATGATGATGTGCAGCTGACGCTGGATCACCACCTGCTGCTGCAGCTGCAGCTGCCGCCGCTGTCGCTGGATCGACTAATAGATCTAATTGCGCCACAGCCCGCCGCCCGCCGCCATTTAAATGAATTGAGTAAGTGAGAGAGTGTGAGTATGGGTGTGAGTGGGGGTGGGGGAAGAGTGAGTGGGGTGGTGTTGGTGTTGGTAATGCATGAGAGCAATACAAGAAGAGCAAATACAACAAACACAGAGTGAAAGAGAGAGAAGGGGGGATTTTACAGTAAATTCGGTGGGGATTACAGCGAGCGAGCGGAAAGTAGCGAATAAGAAATTTAAAGAGAGTGTAAAGAGAGAGAACAATCGATTAGCGAAAAACCCACTGACAAATCGATAAATCGATTACAACACATCAACAACGCGTGCAACACGGATATTATTTTTTGATTTCTCAAACTGATTTCGTTTTTTTTTTAATTCTTTAAAACTGATTCCAACAAATCACTTACAGTTCTTATCGAGCGAATTTATGCTCAACACCTGTTGACCAGAGTCCTGCTTTTTGACCACCGTCGATGCGGCGCCTGTGGTAATTACTCTGTGAATGGATAGAGATAGAAAGAGAGAGAGAGAGAGAAAGAAGAGAGAGCATCGAAGCAGACGGGGGAAATAACGAGGCTTAGTTAAAGCGTTTTGACTTGTTGTATGTGATTTTTATTTATAATATTTATTATTGTTGATTTGATTTTAATTTTTTTGTGTTGTTTGAAAACGCACCTTTGTGTTCCGGGCGAAAATGTATCGTTGTTCACCACGAACATACGACGGACGAGATTGCCCTTATTGCTGGCAGAGAGTGCACCTTTAACATCCTTTTGTACGGCCAATGATCCATCCGTGGATAACAAATAGGGCATCTAAAATAGGTGTGTACACATTGTTTTCAATAAAACTCGGCTGCATTACATATGCATACATATGTATGTATGTAAATGTAGAATGAACAAACTCCACACAAACGGGATGCGGATGATGATGATGATGTTATTTTGAGATATCGATTTTCATACTTGATTTGTTTGTTTGTTTGTTCATGTCTGTTGTTAGTTGTTGGTTGTTTGATTGATTCATTGATTGATTGATTGTGATTTGTCCCCAAAAACCGAACAGATTACAGGAAATGCAAATGCAAAATTAATTCAGCGTTGTTCAACACTGATCCGTCGTTGCATACAATTAATTTAATTAATCCGAAATATGTACGTATATATTATTAATCTAATAATACTATGACTATTAATTATTATTAGTAGTAGTACAAAAGTACAGTCGCGACTGAAATTGGTTCAGAGTATTGTATTTTATGTTGCGGTTTGTTGTTCATTTTGCCATGTTAACACGCTACACCTGCGCAGCGGCGCGGCAACAGTTGATAATAACACAATGCCAAATGAGAATGAAAGGGAAGCAAGCAGCGGCGGTGGCGGTGGCAGCAGCAACAGCAGCAGCAGCAGCAACAGCAGCAGTCGAGAAGAACAATGAGAAGAAGAAGACCACACGAAAGACAGCAGTAAAGCGCGCGCTTTTTCCCACTGCGCTCGGGTCTGTGCAATTGGACTTTTGACAGTTTGTTGAGCGCCAAAAACGTAAGCAAGTGTAATCAAAACACACGCACGCACCCCACGCATACAAATGTGCCAACTGGGCGTGTATGCGTGCGTGAGAGAGCGAATCGCTTTTGGTGTTGGTGTGCGTGCGTTGGGTGTGTATTGGTGTTGAACATTCAACGAACGGCGAATTGACGACTGTCGCACACATGCACACAAAATGGTTGCCAGCGCATGCGGCGAATTCAAACACAACGAAACATATTGGGCCTGCCTGTGTATGGGTGTGTGTGTGTGTATTCACAATCGTGCGCCGAGGCAGGCAGGCAGAAACGCAGCGAAACAGGGTTGCACTCTTCTCATGCCAAAGCAAAAAATGTACTGCCAATTGTATAACAAAGTTGTCGTTGTACAAAAACAAAATGTACGCACAAAATGAACAAAAACGCAATATAAAAACCAATATTCAATAAATGTACTTTAAAAATTAGATTAATTAGAAATTATCAATTTATTTATCGATTATAATCGATTGCTTTTGCCAACGTCAATATGCCAATAATGTGCCACCTAGCACACGTTTAATAATTAAAATGTAATTAAACTGCTGTTATCTTGGGAGTGGGAGATGCTGCGCAATCAGCTGCCAGCCACCGCATGTGCAACACAACGTGCGTATTTTTTTTTGTTAGTTTGTTTTCATACACACAACACTACATTCATATGTAGGTAAATACATACATGTACATACGTACGCATACTTTTTACAAATACCAAATTATGAATGTTTACGAATGAAATGGAAACGAAAAAATTTCGTATAAATGTATGGTAAAAGAATTCTAATACTCGTTCGCATTCGCATGACCAACGCAGTTACATAAAAGTATATGTAGCTGGTTTTTTCTTGTATTAGCGCCTCCACGTATGTATGTATATCGTACGTGTATACATACACGCGCACAACTCTGCACATATACATACACATCTATATGTACGATGCACTTATACATACACAGTGCTGAAAACCAACGAGTGTGCGAGCGAGCATACGACGTAGCTGTATCTGTATTAGAGATGGCAACGTGACAACAATTTTATCGGCCAATACAAATTAGTTCAAGTTGCTCTCGCGATAAATGTTTGTAAAAAATTTTGCATTGCAAATTAGATAATTAAATATATTTAAGTTTGCAAAGTCGACTGTAAAATCATTTCGCAATAGATACATTATGTGAATTAGATGAGACATTTTAATACTCGCGATATTTGCGCACACGACTACGTCATATGACCATCTCTAATTGGTATGCTTGTGTGTATGTGGCGCTGTTGTTAGGGCAACGACAACGTAGGGAGGAGATCGAGACGACACAACACGATTCGCTGTAGGAAAGCAACAGCAACATTATTACGTGGGTGGCGGGGGGTAGGTTGGGTGGGTGGCGGGGGGTAGGTTGGCTAGGTGGCTCGTTGGGTCGATTGGTTTATTTAGTAAAGCAGCTTGCAGTTGCAAAAGCATTCGATATAATAAATATAAAAAAAAAAAAATGTAATGAAAAAGAAATACAAAAAAGAATTGATAATATGCAACGAAGGAAATTCTATGTATACATACAAATTGAGACTCCACTTACCGATTCCCCACCGACAGTGTAGTTAATATTTTGCGATATCTCCAAAACTGATTCTGCGGCACGGTTGCCGTTGTCTGCAAAACTCCAAGCGTAGCCGAAGGGCGGATTGCTCTGTGCAGCGCACATTATAATGAAGCAAAGCAGAAAAAGGGGGGAGGCGAAAGAGAAAAAAGCGCAAAATTTCCAAACGCAAATGTAATTGCACTTTTCTGTTGCTTGTATTTGTATTATATGTATATGTATGTATTTATACAAAATCACGTACAAAATACTAGCCTCCTTCAATTCGTCAACGTCGCGCTTTTTGATGTAATTTTTCAATATTTCTTTTTCACTTTTTCGATCGCGACAAATATGCGACGAAAACGAGCGACGAGTACGGCGACGAACTACACACACCGAAAAGAAAGTCAACTTGCTTCTGTGGCTAAGGCGGGCGCCATTTTTTTCCGTTCCCTCGAAAAATTCACTTCGCTGGCGTTGGCGTGCTTCGCTAGCTGCTGCTGCCTCAAATTCAATTCATTGATAAGCGCACTTTTGAACTGGTGTGTGTAGGTGTGAGTACGCGCTGTGTGTTAATGTGCCGTATTTGCAATTAAATTTATAAACAAAATAACGCACACAGTTTTTTTTACCCCCAATATAAATTCACAGACACAGACACCACTGAAAAATTCCTTAGTGTTCGTGTTCGACTGCTGACGCCATTTTGTGTGTGAGACCAGTGTATACATATGCAATTCAGCACGCAGAGTTGCATTATTACAGTGTTTCAAAAATTAAACGACGGCTGTTTCATTTTTCGTTTTACAGCACATGTCACGAGTCCTTTGCATTGAGTCCT
>JBAMBJ010004037.1:0-27999 GCA_037043495.1 Drosophila recens
CTACTTGAAGCCCCGTATTTTTAAACTAAGCCAACGATAAAAATAACAATTAATTTAAGTAATTAATTAAACAAATGTCAAAAAGGGTTTTGTTTCAAATTCTTGGCACGCTCCTTTCCGCCTCCTTAAATCGCGAAAAGCCACCATACGTACCGTTTTTAGAAATGTACTTTTTTTTTTGGTAATAAACGTTATCTACTATTACTAACGTATGCGGAATGAAATACGAACAACTGTTGTAATACAAATAAAAAATGTATTTCAAGTCCGACCAACTTAATTTTTTCATATGTTTTTTATTAGACTATAAGCTATTTTTTCATAAAGTATTCATGATCATAGCGATCAGCCTTCTTTATATTTTCGGGTACCTTGCCCATAGTCTCCTAAATTCCCTTTGTACCCATTTTAGCAAGCTCTTTTTTGATTTTTAATATCAAACAGTCGATGTTTTTTGGCTTATATTCCTTACTCTAAACATTTTTTTTCAAATTTGACCAAAACTTTTCCGTGGGCTTTAACTGAGGCACATTTGTAGGGTTTTGCAGCTTAGGCAGGCAACTCAGTGATTAAGTGGTAAAGAGCCTTTAGAGTTGTTCTAGCATAATGAGCAGATGCTAAGTCGGGAAAAACCGTATTATCATTCGCATAATACTCATCAATAAATTTTTTTAACCTCGGAAGAAAATTGTCCTTGTAATTTTGCGAATTCAAAGCCAATCCTGCCTTAAAAAAGACAGGATCGCTGTTTCCACGCTCGCTTATGACCAGCCACAATAAAACCTTTGTTTATGTTATTTGAGTGACATTTTCGGGTGTTTAAGTATTAGGAAGCCTTAAGTAATATTTCGGAGTCCACTCATGACCCTCCACTGTGAAATACGTCTCATTATCCATTATGCAAGCCCTTGAACAGCTTGCAGAAAACAAATTTCTAGAAAGCGCACGCAGCCGAAGTTTAATTGTCTCTCTCTGTACTTCTGTGACTTAAGGAACGGTTTTTCTAAAACATATCATCTCTCCCATGTCTTTTAAATACTTTTTCACCGTTCTGTCGCTCACATTGTATTTGTTGACAAACGCACGATTCGATTTATATGTGCGATCCACAATTTCAGCCTATTTTTTGGCTCTAACTTAAGACTGCTACAATGCACATTTTTTTCTAGATCCAGGAGCTCTTTCCATTTTTTTAGCATTCTGAACCTCCGAAATTACCTTATAAATAAAAGTTTTTTTGAAGCCCTTAGCAGAAAAGTAATAAAAGATTTAATTTTTCGGCTAAGATGGGATATTTGCCCAATATTTGCACATTTTTGGCGCTCTGTTGTGCTCAGAGACATTACCGCGACTGTGCATTATCTAAAAAGCTAATTTTTATTGTTATGCTTGCTAAAATAGTACCATTAATTATAGTGAGTTTTGTTTTGCGCTGTCGATTATGGGAACTTATTGAGAACATGTTCAATTTTGTTCGTATTTCATTCCGCATACGTTATCATCCTACTAGATCGCAACAATGTAGGCCAAATAAAACGGTAATGGCTGATTTGAGTTTTGAAGTAATGTAAGTGCCTAAAAGTATGCAATAAAAAATATATTTATTTTAATAGGCCAATAGCCTTTCCCGCTTGTTTTTTAGATTTGTTTTTTATATATTATGGGATAATTCACCACAAAACTTACATGTAATCAACTCAATCGATCAACCATATAGTTTTAAAACTAATAAATTGGAAAGAGTCTGTGTTGGACTAGTATTTTTAGCTATTATATGTATAAGTACAATATTGGTGCACTTGCCTTTAATTAGCCCGGCAATAAGCGAAATTAGTTTGCGATAATCGTTAACGCTTTGCTGCATGAAATTGATGTGGATTTCGAGCGAAATCAAAGTGCGGAACAGGTATTGTATATGGTTTAATATTATATACAAATTTATTTACATAAAAGTAAATATCAAACATAAATATATTTTTAAAAACAAATATATCTTTGCGCACAATGAAATCCTTTTAAAAAATCTTTTAGACCATTTTGGTATAGGATGAGAACTCACCGAAATTGGTTTCTTGAGGATCTGTAGGATCTTTATCCGCAAACTCATTTCGGCGACATCGCGTTTAATCGCATACAGACGACAGGCGGTAAAAGTGGTAATATTGGTGTCTTGGCTGACGCACTGGACATTTGTAAACTTGGCCAATCCGCTGATCTAAAGAGAATGAACACTTTAATGATCCCATATCCGTATAGAGAGATACACGACACTTGCCTGCGCAATTTCTCCGAGCATGACCAATTGCACTATGAACCAGACCAACGCCATCAAACTCTTATGTATTTGAATAGTTTTCCTTTACCAAAATTTTCCGTGCGTGCAGAGTACGAAACGAAACGCGATCAGACTGTCAACTGACTTTGGCAATTATTTGATTTTGATTTGGAAATACTCTAGCAAATACACGAAATATAAATCGAACAGCAAATTGTCTATATTATCATAATTACTCAGCAATTATATTGAAATTTGCAAATACATTTAATCGTTGATGGTGTTTAATGAAAACACAAATTGTAGACCAAGCGATCTATTTAATTGGCCTCTCTTTGTAACACTTAATCTTAGAACTAGTGTATATGTATAGGTGTGAGTTGGTGTGTTTGTGTGTGTGTCTATGGAAATGTTGATATCTAATCGCTGGCCTCATCCTCATCATCATCATCCTCATTACTTTCGTTTGTCTCCTCATCGGTGGCTTCAGCTTCAGCTTCGCTTTCACTTTCCTTGGCCTTCTTTTTGGCAGATCCTTCCTCGGATTTGCTCTTCTTCTTTGCTGGCTCACTGGCGGATTTGGATTTGGCTTCCTCAGAGCTGGTGGAATCATCATCCGAAATGTATTCCTTGCTCTTGAAACTACCGCCTGAGGTATTCGCCTTTTTCGTTGGTGATGGTTCCGATTTGCGTTTCTTGACCGATTTGTTGTTGGAGCTCGGCTCATCGTCGCTGCCGTCGCCAGCGTCGGCGCCTGGTTTATAGTTACGCATCTCATCGTGATAGCGTTGCTTGTCCTTGGCAGCTGCTTCTTCCCACTTTGATTTATCCTTCAGCTCCCGCCACATCTCGCCTCCCTTCTTGGCTATTTCGGTGACCTTTATGCCCGGAGTATCGCGCTTGATCTGCTCCCGCGTATCGTTCAGCCACAACATAAAGGCTGTCGTGGCACGTTTCGGCTTGTTGGAGTCCTTCTTCTTAGTTTGCTTTTTCTAATGGACAAGTTCAGGGATTAATTAAAGATTCTAAATGAATACTATATAGTTTACTTACCGTTCGCTCTTTATCCTTGTGCTTCTTTTCCTTTTTCTCCTTCTTTTCGCGCTTTTTCTCCTTGTGCTTTGACTTGGAACCAGAATCGTCACCTCCGCCGCCACCGCCTCCACCACCACCACTAGCATCGCTGTCATCATCCGAGTCGCTCTGCACATTGCTGTCATACTCCTCGGCCACATCCGATTCGTTCTCGTTGGGCTTAAAGTCCTCATCGGTCGACTCCTCATCCGAATCATCGCCGTCATCATCCTCCTCCTCCTTCTCGCGTGCCTCGGCCTTCAGTCGTGCCAGATAGGCATCCGGCTCGTTCTCATTGTCAGAGTCGCCAAAGTCGACATCCTTGTAGCCACTCTTGTCCTTGCCCATATTGCTAACATGGAGCTTCTTCTGTGTAATGAAGTCAAACAACTTGGAGTACTCTTCCTTCTCAATGGAGGAGAATATGTGTACGGTGCCGTTTTTGAGAGTCACCTCAAAGTCAAAGGAACGCGTTGAGCCGCCACTGCGCGCAAAGTTAACCGAGCTAATCTCCTCAAATCGTATGTGGAGCGGCGGCTTGTGAATGTAGATAAAACCACGCTCCAGTGGATACAGATAACCTGCGGCCGCTTTGAACGAGCAGCCGACGGCCGCTGTACCGGAATGTCCAATGAAATTGCCCGGTCCAGTGATCTTGCGTCCAATGAGCACTTTCATGACTTTGCCCATGACCTCGTAGACGGGACCGGACAGCTCCTTCTCCAGCTTGCCCTCGTATTTGTCGCGCAACTCGGCCTCGCTGAATGGCAGCTCAATGGTGGTCTCCTCGTCGGGAGCAAACAGCAACACAAGGTAGTGATAACGCGTCTGGCCCTGCTTAATGGGTGGATCCAGCGAGAGGACAAAGAACATTTGCCGGCTGTCCTTGTGGGGCAACATGAACAGTCGCAGCACCGAGTCCATGGGAATCTTGTAGTCGAACGTCTTGCCGTGCAGCTGGAAGAAGGTCGAGAAGATTTTGATGTCGTAGCGACCGCGTGGCGTCAGTATGTGAATCTCGCGGAATATGGCAATGGACTCGCCGGACGCGGATATGACCGATGCCTTGTTCATGACATTCTGATGGAACTTCTCCACTGGATCCTCCTCAGCCGACTCCACGGCCGGTATGTGAAAGCGCATCTCCAGCAAACCGACGGGTGCATCATCGTTCTGATGGAACTCCAGGGTAACCTCGTTCTTGCCAGTGACGCACTGGGATACATGCGACAGGGGCACCTCAAAGATGGTCTTTGTATCCTTGTCGAAGCTCAGCACGGATCCCATAAAGCGTGCAGTACCCCAATTCCAGCCCTTGACGCACATCTCCTTCTCCACCATGTCCTGCGAGTACGCATCCTTGATGTACTTGCCCAGCTTCTCGTGCTCGCTGTCGCGGAATCCACTGAACCGATGCAGCGCACCGCTCTTCGTGAAGATTCGCAGTCCCCAAGTTCCCACGAACTTCTGGGCATTTATCAGATCAATATCATCAGCGGCAATCTGTTCCACCTTGCCCGTCTTGGTGTTCTTGAATATGATGTTCTGCTCGGTCAGCTTCAGGCGTCCCGATGACTACATTTTAATATGGTTGACATGTGGAGTAAACGGGAAGCAGAGAGAGGTAAAATGAATGTCAGACAAAAGCAGCTTGCAAAATTGCAAATTGCGACTTTGAGACTTACCAAAACACCGCGAACTTCGGCGTTTATGTCATTGTACTCCAAAGCATCAGCCATGTTTAATGTGCACTGCACCAATTACTTATTAAATCAACTTATAATTACACCACTGTGTGCAATTTTCAACAATTTTTAATGTTTTTCGCACGAGAAAAATGCCGACAGACTGACTGCGCGCCTAATTTTAGGTTAGACGCTAGAGATGCGAATAATTTATATTCGTCTTGCTGGAGAGGAGTATTTTATAGTACCAAGCGCACAGCTGTTTAAATCGATTACCGATAACAGTTAGTTTGACAACTACAGCCAGCTGAAAAGGATAGATTAATCACAAGCATGGTTGTAATTATTTAAATGTTTTTATTTTTATTACAGTTCTTGCAAACTAAATGTTAGTGGGATTCCGGTAAACGTTTTTTGATTTGCTTTTGATTTGATTTTGATTTTTCAGTCAGCTGTTCACAGCTGCTCCATACAAAATTTTCAGTGTGCCCAGAGCAAATCAGGGAAATGTGGTCTTACTAATTGATTTCGAAAAATCAGCTCTGAGACTGATTATTTTTTCATTTTGATTTGGTTTCGAACAGCTGTGTGTCAGTAGGTGTTTGTTTGCATTGTAAATCTACGAATATTTAATAAAAACATATTCGATGACTTTCTTTCGGCATTTTGTGCAAATATGCCCATTTTTGTATACTTTTTAGTTGTCAATTAGCTGTTCGCCCAGGCTGTCAGCTGTTCACGAAATCAAAAATTAATCAGTGTGCAAAAGGGGTGGTTCCGTCAAATGATTTCGATTTGGTTAAAAATAATCAAAAGCAAATCAAAAACGTTTACCGGAATCCCACTGTTATTTAATTGTCCATCAAAAAATAATCGTACTATTTTTTATGTATCGATAACAAATACGCGGGCGTTGTTTGAAGGTGCCCACACACGACACAAATCGTTGCCCATAAATTTATAATAAACAACAAACATTAAACGCGCACCTAGCTGAAAAACAAACGCAAACAGAATAACATAAAGTTTGTATTTAAAAACGCAAGAGATTAAAGAAAACCGTGCAATGCAGCGCGGCAAGATTTCATTTGGCAAAATCCAGTTGAACGTTAGTAAAACGCCAGCTGAAACTAATAAGAAAACCGAACAAGATGCCGGTGGTTTCAAGAAAATGGACAAGCAGCAGATGATACGACAGATTGAAGATGTAGCCGAGGATTTGGAGAGTCAACATCTCAAGGAAGTAATGGGCATAAGTGGCTTTGGTCGCAAGGCTGCCCAAGTGTTTGACATCAATGAGCAGATTGCCAAGGCGCGCACAGTGGCGCCACCTGTGCAGGAGCAAGAGCCAGTGGATGATGATGAAGATGTAATTGGACCATTGCCGCCAACAGGGGATCAGAAGCAGCCCGACGACAGCCTGGCAACAACTGAAAAGCACGCAAAAACTCAAGATGGTGAGGAGGACAACGAGGACGAGGACAGTGAGGCCGATTCGGATGATGAGGAGAGCTTGCCGCGTCGCATTCCGTACACTCATGAGGTGCAAATGCAGCACGGATCACGTGCTGTGTTAGCCTTAGCTGGGGATCCATCTGGAGCCCGAATTGTGTCCGGCTCCATAGATTACGACATGTGCTTTTGGGACTTTGCCGGCATGGACTCGTCCATGCGCAGCTTTCGCCAGCTGCAACCGTGTGAAAATCATCCCATACGCTCCCTCCAATACTCCGTCACTGGGGACATGATCCTGGTGATTTCGGGCAATGCACAGGCCAAAGTTCTCGATCGCGATGGCTTTGAGAAGCTGGAGTGTTGCAAGGGGGATCAGTACATCAGCGACATGACGCGCACCAAGGGGCATGTGGCACAGCTTACCTCGGGCTGCTGGCATCCGTTTAATAGGGAACAATTCCTGACCGCCGCTCTGGACGGCACACTCCGGCTGTGGCAGGGACTGCGGGCCAAGGAACAGTTCCAGGTGATCAAAACACGAGCCCTAGGCGGACTGAGAACCAATGCATCCGCCTGCAATTACAATCGGGATGCGACGTTGATAGCTGCCGGCTGCGTGGACGGTTCCATTCAGACCTGGGATACCCGCAAGATGTTCGTGAATACGACGCATTGTGTGCGGGCAGCGCATCAGAAGGGCTCAGAGATCACCTCGATTGTGTTCTCGTACATGGGACAGCAGCTGGCCACGCGCAGCAATGACGAGACCATGAAGCTGTGGGATCTGCGCAACTTCAAGCAGCCCATGCACACGTGGTCGAATCTCTTCTCCCGCTACGATACCACCGATTGCTGCTTCAGTCCGGACGATCGTATGCTGGTCACCGGCGAGTCGTTGCCCAAGGATCAGACCGAGGCGCATCTGTATTTCTACAGCACGAAGAGCTTTGAGCAGGTGCAGCGAATTCCCGTGGCCAGTTCGCATGTGATCAAGACGCTGTGGCATCCGAAGCTGAATCAGCTCTTTGTCAGCTGTGGCAATGGCATCATTAAGTGCTACTACGACGACCAGCGCAGCATTCGAGGCGCCAAGCTGTGCGTGGTCAAGACCCATCGCAAGCGACAGCAAATGGAGATGGTGGGCGTGTCACAGATCATAACGCCCCATGCCCTGCCACTGTTCCGGCAGGAGAAGACGCGCTCCTCGCGCAAAAAGATGGAAAAGGCACGCATGGATCCGGTCAAATCCAAGAGACCAGACTTGCCCATTACCAGCGGACAGGGCGGACGCGTGGCCAGCTCTGGCGGCACTCTGTCCTCCTATGTCATACGCAATCTGGGCCTGAGCAAGCGCGTCGATGATGATCAAGATCCGCGCGAGGCAATCCTAAAGTACGCCAAAGACGCGGCCGAGAATCCATATTGGATTGCACCCGCCTACAAGCAAACGCAGCCCAAGGCTATATTCTCCGAGAAGCTGCCCGCGGATGCGGATGCGGATGAAGCGGCACCTTCGGCCAAAAAATCTAAAACAGAATCGGACGCCGACGCCACATAGCTTACAATTAATTCTAGTTGTTTGTAATTAAACTAGTTTACATATGAATACGGTTTCTATTGTATTTTTAATTTCTTAAAGATTTATTATATTTATCTAATACCCTGGACAGGAATAGTTGCTTCAAATGGAAACTAATGTAAAAGGGTAAAGAAAGCATATTTAATTGAATAAGATTTATAGAATTAGCTGCTATATTAATGGTTATTTACTAAATATTTACCAGAGATCGCAACGATTATGATTGTAAAAATAATAAAAATTACGCAAAAATAAAATATATATACTAGATCGTTCAAAAAGTCCCCGGACTGACACATAGGCCACTCCACTAAAATTTTGAAATAAATTTTTTTAGACTGACTAGTTCATTTCTAGGCTCCAGTGAAAATTTGAGCGCAATCGGAAGCTTCGCTATCGAGTTAGAAATATTATTGTTGTGCAACTTTTTAAGTTTTTTGAAAAATGGAAAAAGCTGAATTTCGTGTTTTGATTAAACACTGTTTTTTGATGGGAAAAAATACCGTAGAAGCAAAGACATGGCTTGATTAGCATTACGGGGTCTCTGCTCTAGGTAAATCAACTATTTGCGATTGATATTCCAACTTTAAACGCGGTCGTACGAGCACCGAAGACTCGAAGCGTTCGGGAAGGCCAAAAGAGGTGATTATCCCAGAGATCATCAGACAAGTCCGTCAAATCGTATTGACTGATCGAAGAGTCAAAGTGCGTGAGATTGCTGAGACTGTGGGCATATCGACTGGGTCATCGGTTTCGATTTTGCATGACCATTTGCATATGAAAAAGCTCAATGTAAAATGGGTGCCGCATTTCCTAGATATTGATCAAAGGGAAAAACGAGTGGCCGATTCCAAGTCCTTTTTGGACATGTTTAACCAAAATCCAAGCGAATTTTTTCGTCTATATATCACCATGGATGAGACTTGGATCCATCACTACATTCCGGAGTCCAATCGGTCATCAGCTGAGTGGCGAGGCCGGTGAAAGCCGTTCGAAGCGTGTGAAGGCAAGTCGATGGGCTGGTAAGGTTTTTGCCAGTGTATCTTGGGATGGACATGGAATAATACACATCGACTATCTTAAAAAGAGTGAAAAATGCAACAAAGAATATAACTCTGCATTGCTTGATCGTGTGAATGACGAAATTAAGAAGAAACGCCCGCATTTGGCAAAGAAAAAAACCCTTTTCGTCAACACAATGCACCATCTCACAAAGCCGCTTTTACGATGGAAAAAATCAAAGAATTAAGTTGGGAATTGCTTCCTCATCCTCCATATTCCCCAGATCTGGCCCTTAGTGACTACTATCTGTTTTCAAACTTGAAAATATGGCTCCAGGGATAAAAATTTTACTCCAATGAAGAAGTTGAATGGGAAACTGAAGCCTATTTTGAGGGACTTTCTTCAGACCACTACAAAAAAGGCATCGAAATGTTGAAAGACCCTTGGACAAGGTGCATTAAGCTAGACGGAGACTATATTGAATAAATAAATTGATTAAAAAAAAAAAAATGTTTTTTTCACTGTCAGTCCGTGGACTTTTTGAACGATCTAGTACTTTATTTTTATTAGGAAATGCAATTAGATTTATAGACGAGTTGACTGACTCGAGATTTTAATTTGTTCCTTCATCTATCATCATTTTAAAAAATAAAAAATCTTAAAATATCAACACAGCTAAAATTTTTATATAATATAAGAATCAATTTCTTAAACTTAAGTTTTTTGAATAAAACTAAAAGATTGGAGTTATTCTTTAATATTTTTTAAAAGAATAACATGATTAATCTGGTCTATACCCATATAAGAAATAAATTTTAATTCAAAATCTTTGAAAAACACAAGCGGAACTCTTTGCATAAAAGTCGCATTCTAGCAAATAAAATATATATTTTAACGAAATTAATAATATTTAAATGCAGACTGAATTTAGAGCCGAAACCAAATCATAATGACATTTCCCTTCAGAAAATGTTCAGTTATGGCACAGTTTAAAAGTTTGATTTGGGTCATAGTCAACATTTTTATTTTTTTAATATCGGTTTTATATTCTCTATAAAAGAGTCGAAATACTTTAAATTATCAATCTTTTGAATAACATGAAATGAAATCTGCAAAGGACACAGTGGAAAATACATCAATTTATGTTCCTGCTCTCTTCTTTCCCTGCCCCATATTTAATTATACATATATATTAATTATTTTCTGTTAAATTTTATTCAGTAATAATAATAATAAATAACTATAAGATTCGAAAATAATTGTAAGATTTAAGTGGAAGTTTAACCGAAGTAGTGTGTGAGTCCCAGACCGCCGCCAAAGTTGGTTTTTTGTCCACTGAATGGGCCGCTGGTCCACTTGTTTGCGTTGCCGGTCAAGTCGAGGCGGGTGCTGCGATCCTGGGAGGACCAGAGATTGGCGCGTGCATCCAGACCCAACTGCTGGCCAAGGCCGGGAATGTTGGAGTGCGTCAGACCGGCACCGTGGCCGTTGATGTGCGAGTACTCCAGTCCAGCACCGTTGCGCTGGAACTCGAAGCCATTGGCCAGTTTGTTCTGCGAGGCAAAGACCTTGGCGTCCACGTTGTGCACGCCGTTGTTGAAGAGATTGGCGTGGGCCGACTGCTGGAAGCTGTCCTGCACGCCGGGCGTGTGCGTCTTGGTCAGATCAAAGCCATGTCCATGACTGGGTAACATAGTAATCCATGGGTTAGATCATCTGTTAACAATGCTTGTGTTTGATTCACTTACTTGTTGTAGGCCACAGATCCGCCAGTGGTAATTGGTCCCTTCGCTGTGTTGCCCGCGGCGAAGACCGATCCAATGACATTGTGATCTGGAGTGCCAATTCCCTGGCTGAGAGCCAGTTTAGCATCTGATCCACCAGCAGGATTCGATGCTACAGATCCACCCAACACCTGACGCCTCACTCGAATGGGACGAGGAGGCTGCGTTTTGGCTGGATAATAAGGTAGTGTCTGGAAGTGCTGTGGCATCGCCTCCACACAGGCACTGATGGCGACAATGGCCAGGATGAGGATGCTGCTGTTCTGCATATTTGCTGATGTTGTCTGGAAGATTGTTTGCTCTGAACTGATGATTGATTGTGGCCACAGCTGCTGCTTATATACCAAGAGAACACCAAGAACAGCAAGAACACAGGGGAAGCACCCAGCACCGAAGGCGATGGGTCTGAGATGTGATTGTGAATCACCTAAGCTGACATTTCTGTTCTGTTTGCTGTGTCTGTCTTATCAGCAACGTTTCAAAGGGGATTTTTGTCTTGGTTCTTCCACTTGTTGCTCGCAACAAAATTTAGAATATGAAAGGAAGAGTATTATTTGTATATCAATGTAATTCATCCTTTAAGCTCAAAGTTTTATTTAAAAAAAAGGAGAATTCGTAATGCATTTGCAGTGCTATCAATAGAACCATGAAAATACATATAAACATATTTTATGTTCGAATTTATTACTCGAACAGTGGGCAAATTAACTTAAATTATAGGTAATAAACGATACAAAATTATATTTAAAAACACTTATGAAAAAAAAATGTACTTATACTGATAATTTCATTAAAAGTTGTTTTAAACATTCAAATAAATTGTTGAAATAAAAATGGTATAATAATAATATCTTTAGGAAAAATTACAAATTTTATACCATTTTAAGAATTTAGTTTTTTCATCTTTATTTTTTTTAATCGATTCTTATTATACCAGTATATAAAAAAAATGAAATTTCTGCTTCTTAAATATACAGATGTGATCTAAAAGGCTGTACGAATACAATTTATAGCTACTGTTATACGTATAGTAACTCAAAATGTGTGTGAAACCGAGTGGAAAGCTGAATCTGAACGCAAGAGAGCGCAAGGGGAGTACCGTTACAAAGTTCGCTCAATTTGAGTCTCTCTTTGTGCAAGCTTAATTGAATTTTATGCGCAGGAGCAGTCAAAGGAAAAATTCAGAGGCAGAAAGAAAGAGAGAGAGATAGAGAGGAAGTGCAAAATATGTAATTCGCAACTTAAAGCTTATTCTGAGCTTTTCGCCATTCAAATTCGTTGAGAGTTAAACGTATGCCAGTGTTATGACACGACTGATAACCGCTAATTTCGTTTTATTTTGTATAAAACAATTAATAATAATAAATGTATTTAATATGGTCAATTACATTTCTACTACTCGTATTTGTTTCAAGTTTCAGCAACACTTAATTAACATATAAACATACATATGCACATGAATCTATGCATGTGATGTCATTAGATTAGCGGGGGAATTTCAGGTTTTTCAAGATTAGGAAACACATAAAAAAGTGATTGTTTTATTGTTAAGCGCTTATCAACTGTTGCTCTCTCTCTCTCTTCTCGCGCGCGTACAGCATCCAGGTTTAAATTTCAATTGAGATAAGTTGCGTGATTCACAAAAGATTTTTTTGTGGGCAAACAATATTCTAAGAATTTAAAAAATTCACTTTCTGTTTTTTTTTTTTTGTTTACAGAGATGGTTTAAGAACCAGTTCTCTTAATTTATGATTCCACAGTAAGATAATTCTACTAGTCTTTACCACAGAAATTATGTAAGCTAGGTCAATAGAAAGAAAAATTCATTCAAATATTAAAATTTAAAAGTATTTTTCTCAAAGTAAATTGTTAAATAAAAAAATATTTTAATAAATATTTTATAGACTATATGCAGTTTGAAAACAATGCAATAAAATTGGCAAGTAAAACTAAAATCTTTGATTCCCATTAAAAAATATGATAAGATCCCAGATATTTAAAATAATTGCTTAAAACAAAGTAAAAACACGTACTAGAATTGAGAAGCTCGTATCTTAAGATTTTATAGACATTGTGAGGTGAAAGTTAGCCCTTATTATCTTTAGTTTCTTAGCAAGACTTTTGTTTTGTTTAGTATTAGTTGATAGTTAAAAAATTAAAGAAAATGCAAGCGATATTGAGCGCCAAGTCTATCAGTTTTTGAAATTGTCGCTTGCCGTCTCTTTTACTCTATACCTTGCTCTCTCTTTTCCTCTGTCCTGTCTCTCTTTCGGTAACCAAAACTCTCTTAGCCGGCGCTGTTTTTGTATCGTTTGTCAGCGGCGGCGTCAAATCTCATTAAGTTTAAAATACGAAACGCGCTTGAGCGAGCTTTTCCGCTTTTCCGCTTTCCTTCGCTTTTCCTCGTGCTTGAGTTCTTTGAGAACTGTGTGTGGAATGCGCGTATAGAGGCAAGACGCGGATTGTCTGTAGAAAAACTTTGCTTATCGATTACGCACGTAACACATTCTATTCTGTGAGCTTCTCGTACTACGAATACCGTGAAAATTTCCAAATAAATGTGCTAACAACATTTTGGTGTGTAAAACGTGAATATGTTTCAATAATAATCTATAAAAAAATGATGTGTACACGATAAAAATAGAAAATTTTTCTGTTACCAAATATTGTCATTTTGTGTATGTGTGTGGGTGTGTTGTTGTTGTTGGCCTTCAAAGTTTGCACAAGTTTTCCATGTCCATATACATATACATATAAAAGTGATGTGCCAACTGGGTTATCTATATTACTAAAAAGTGTTTTCTTTTATTGTGATTTTGAAATGTTGTATAATTATGGGATGCAAGATATTTTTTTTAAAATCTTGCATAGAATTTACTGTGTTTTCTTTTGTAGTTGAGACTTTTAAGTTTTTTTTTGAAAATATTCTACGTTAAATTTGTCATGTGCAAAAAGTTGTTCCGATTTTCACATGCAACAAATTCTTGCAGCCTTTTTCATTGTTACAAGAACAACAACAAGTTCATGTGTGTATACACACATACATACATATACCTAGATACAGTTATAGAAAACCCACTTACCTACATTTAGAATGTGCCAACAGTGCGTATGTGTGATAAAAAAAAGCTATATAAATGAAAGCCACTCGCATGCTCAAAGCAAGCTCAAAGCTAATGCAATTCTCACTCAAGCCAATGACCACCCCTCAGCCCCCTCCTACTCTGTCATCACATTTTGAGCACTTTCCGGTTGTGTCATTTGTTGTTGCGCTTATTATGAAAAGCGACAGTCAAAAATAAATTATTAAATGATAATCTGCAAATCTAAAGTGGCTTTGGTTTATACGTTAACTGATTCCTTAAATAAGATTCACAGTTGAGCTTCTCTATAGCGAACCAATTGTAGATACATTGAAAGAGAGTTTACTCAAGAGAAAAATTGTTGAGCAGATTCATGTGAGTTGCACCCACGAAAATAATTGAAAAATAAAAGAATGGTCAAAGATAAAAGTTGATGAGAGGTATATTCAACAGGTGTAGAATTTGTCTATCTATATATATAAAACTCTTTGTCCTGACTGACTCACTGACTGAGAATCAACGTGTAGCCCAAACGGTAAAAGATAGAAAGCTGAAATTTGCACACAACATAGATGAGATAATTTCATCGTGCAATAAGACGGCGTTTTGCGAAATTCGACCTCTAAGTGGGTCAAAATCGAGGTCAAAGGTCACAGAATTGCTTAGTATGAAAAACTTTTTTGTTTTTTAAGATATATCAACCAAACTCACAGATTGTATGTTTGGGACTGTCTTTTACATTCTGACCAAATTTGGTCAAAGTCGGATGACTATATCATATAGCTGCCATAGGAACAATCGGAAGAAAAATAACCTTTAGTATGAAAAACTTTTTAGTTTCTCAAAATATCTCAATAAAACTCACAGATAGTACGTCTGATACTGTCTGTTACATTCTGACCAAACTTGGTTGAAATCGGATTACTATATCATATAGCTGCCATAGGAACAATCGGATGCAAAATAACCTTAAGTATGAAAAACTTTTTTGGTTCTTAAGATATATCAACCAAACTCACTGAAAATATGTTTGGGGCTGTCTTTAACATTCTGGCCAAATTTGGTCAAAGTCGGGTTACTATATCATATAGCTGCCATAGGAACAATCGGATGTAAAATAACCTTTAGTCTGAACAACTTTTTTGTTTCTTAAGATATCTCAACCAAACTCACAGATTATATGTTTGGAGCTGTCTCTAACATTCTGGCCAAATTTGGTCAAATTCGGATGACTATATCATATAGCTGCCATAGGAACAATCGGATGCAAAATTAACTTTAGTATGAAAAACCTTTTTGTTTCTTAAGATATCTAAACCAAACTCACAGATTATATGTTTGGGGCTGTCTCTAACATTCTTACCAAATTAGGTAAAAGTCGGATGACTATATCATATAGCTGCCATAGGATCAATCGGATGAAAGTTAACCTTTAGAATCAAAAACTCTGTTGTTGCATGAGATATTCTTAGAAAACTCATACACTACTCTTCTTGCTAAATTTTGAATTTTCCTCAAATTTAGCTTTTTCCCGCCAAATTTGGTTTTTTCCCGCCAAATCTGGATTTTTCCCGCCAACTCACTAAATCTGAGTTTTAGCCAAAGCAAGAAGAAACATTGAAAGCGCGGACAGCGGAAGTTTAATATTTCCGTTTTTTACAAAACATGCTATATTATATAAATTTGTTAAAGCGGACTACTAAGGACCTTCTTTTCAATTTGCGGACGAAGCGAGCAGGGGACGGACCCCCTTATATTGTATTAATTTGTTAAACCGGACAACTAAAGAAGTTCTTTTAAATTTTTGCGAGCGAAGCGAGCTGCGGGTTGGCGAGCGAAGCGAGCAGTTTAAGTTTGTTAAGCTGGAAAACAAAAGACCTTCTTTTCAATTTTGCGAGCGTAGCGAGCGGGGGTTGGCGAGCGAAGCGAGCAGGGGCGGAGCCCCCTAGTTTCATATAAATTTGTTAAAGCGGTCTACTAAGGACCTTCTTTTCAATTTTGCGAGCGAAGCGAGCAGGGGACAGACCCTCTTATATTATATTAATTTGTTAAACCGGACAACTAAAGAAGTTCTTTTAAATTTTTGCGAGCGAATCGAGCAGTTTAAGTTTGTTAAGCTGGACAACAAATAACCTTCTTTTCAATTTTGCGAGCGAAGCGAGCGGGGGTTGGCGAGCGAAGCGAGCAGGGGGCGGAGCCCCCTAGTATTCTATAAACTAATAACTATAATTAGTAATTGTTTGACAAAATTAATCTATCTATATATATAAAACTCTTTGTCCTGACTGACTCACTGACTGAGAATCAACGTGTAGCCCAAACGGTAAAAGATAGAAAGCTGAAATTTGCACACAACATAGATGAGATAATTTCATCGTGCAATAAGACGGCGTTTTGCGAAATTCGACCTCTAAGTGGGTCAAAATCGAGGTCAAAGGTCACAGAATTGCTTAGTATGAAAAACTTTTTTGTTTTTTAAGATATATCAACCAAACTCACAGATTGTATGTTTGGGACTGTCTTTTACATTCTGACCAAATTTGGTCAAAGTCGGATGACTATATCATATAGCTGCCATAGGAACAATCGGAAGAAAAATAACCTTTAGTATGAAAAACTTTTTAGTTTCTCAAAATATCTCAATAAAACTCACAGATAGTACGTCTGATACTGTCTGTTACATTCTGACCAAACTTGGTTGAAATCGGATTACTATATCATATAGCTGCCATAGGAACAATCGGATGCAAAATAACCTTAAGTATGAAAAACTTTTTTGGTTCTTAAGATATATCAACCAAACTCACTGAAAATATGTTTGGGGCTGTCTTTAACATTCTGGCCAAATTTGGTCAAAGTCGGGTTACTATATCATATAGCTGCCATAGGAACAATCGGATGTAAAATAACCTTTAGTCTGAACAACTTTTTTGTTTCTTAAGATATCTCAACCAAACTCACAGATTATATGTTTGGAGCTGTCTCTAACATTCTGGCCAAATTTGGTCAAATTCGGATGACTATATCATATAGCTGCCATAGGAACAATCGGATGCAAAATTAACTTTAGTATGAAAAACCTTTTTGTTTCTTAAGATATCTAAACCAAACTCACAGATTATATGTTTGGGGCTGTCTCTAACATTCTTACCAAATTAGGTAAAAGTCGGATGACTATATCATATAGCTGCCATAGGATCAATCGGATGAAAGTTAACCTTTAGAATCAAAAACTCTGTTGTTGCATGAGATATTCTTAGAAAACTCATACACTACTCTTCTTGCTAAATTTTGAATTTTCCTCAAATTTAGCTTTTTCCCGCCAAATTTGGTTTTTTCCCGCCAAATCTGGATTTTTCCCGCCAACTCACTAAATCTGAGTTTTAGCCAAAGCAAGAAGAAACATTGAAAGCGCGGACAGCGGAAGTTTAATATTTCCGTTTTTTACAAAACATGCTATATTATATAAATTTGTTAAAGCGGACTACTAAGGACCTTCTTTTCAATTTGCGGACGAAGCGAGCAGGGGACGGACCCCCTTATATTGTATTAATTTGTTAAACCGGACAACTAAAGAAGTTCTTTTAAATTTTTGCGAGCGAAGCGAGCTGCGGGTTGGCGAGCGAAGCGAGCAGTTTAAGTTTGTTAAGCTGGAAAACAAAAGACCTTCTTTTCAATTTTGCGAGCGTAGCGAGCGGGGGTTGGCGAGCGAAGCGAGCAGGGGCGGAGCCCCCTAGTAATTAAATAAAATAAAAAGGTACTACTTTCTTTTTTTAATTATATAGTAAGAGCCATGGAACCTTATTATTATTTTAGAACCATAACCCTTGAAGCAACTTAAAAAAGAATGAGTATTGTTTCTTTACAGACTTACTAGTTTTCTGAAATTATTTCCATTATAAATATCAAAATAGTATCGACACGGATTAAATATTATTAAAATTTACAACAAATTCCTAGATATTTTGAGGACAATTGCATTCGAATTATTATTAGTTTTTCAATTATTTTGAAGTGAATTATGTGAAGTGAATTAATGCCATTTTCTTTAATTCAAAAATTATTTTAATTAATTGAATATATTTTAAAGTTAATCAAATTAAAATTATAAAATTAATTTAGATTTGAAGAGCTTGCCTAACTGATTTAAAGATTATATATGTGTATGTATAGTACTTACAATGCTGGTCAAGTATTTAATTACTTCGGACGGACACGACAAAAGACTTTGATAATTGCAGGCAATTGTGAGCTGTCCAACTTTTATTAGGGCGTTTGTTTTGAATGTAGTCAGAAAGAGAAAAATCTGACACACACACACACTCACACAGTCAGTGAGCAGACACAAAGAGCTAAGGACTAATTGGGCTATTGTCTACCTAAACAGCAGCTAAAGGATAATAAGAAGCATGATGTTGATGCTCTAGACAGCACAGAGAAACAGAGAGAGAAGGAGGAGCACAGGATAAAAGCACAGTTGAAACAAAAGAAGCTGAGGAGGAGGAAGCGGATAAGGAAGTGAAAGTGAACGTGTCCGATTTAATTGGGACAACGAGACAGACAGAGAACAGTTAGATGAATCCCTATAACACTGCAACTGGTGGCGGTGGAGCGCCCAATCCCTTTGGAGCACCTGCATCGAATATTGGCTATGGACAGCAGCAGGGCATGGGCTATGGCTACGAGGAGCAGCCCACGGCTGGCTATGATCAGGGCGGAGGAGCGGGCTATGGACAGCAACCGGCTCCCGGCTATGGACCAGCCGGTGTCCGACCACGCGTCGATGTGGAGGCCACTGGCGAAGTGGATCCCAATTTGTAAGTATCTACTGGAAATGTAGTTGATGCAATGATGTTTAAAAAATTATGGACTTTTTTCATTAGATATCCGGAGGCCAAGGATTCAACGCACAAAGTACGCGGTCACTCGGAGGTCTTGCAAATGTTCTTTGGGGCCACGGAGCAGGAGCTAATCCCGGTGAAGAGCTTCTACTTCTTCTTCTACGCCGCCTTCGGTTCGCTGTTCCCGCTGATGGGCGTATACTTCAAGCAGATGGGCATGAATCCGGGCCAGTGCGGCATTCTCGTCGGGATGCGTCCCTTTGTCGAGTTCCTGTCGGCTCCGTTTTGGGGCTCCTATGCTGATCGCTTCCGTCAGGGCAAGAAGCTGCTGCTGGCCTCGCTCGCCTGCTGGGTGCTCTTCACCATCCCGCTGAGCTTCATCCGGCCGGAGGCCATCAACTGCATTGAGCGGCGCAATGAAACCGAATTTGTGCTGACCTACACACGCACCAAGCGCGACACCTCCGCCATGTACCCGGATCTCAATCAGAATCAAAATCAGGAGCAGCTATATGATGATCTCGGTGATGAAATGCTGTCCGATGAGCCCGTCGAGGAAGCCCAGTCGGATGGGGAGCACATTCGACGCAAGAGATCGCTGCTCCTGCCACGCATCGATGCTGGAATCTCGCCGGTTCACATCAACTTTGTGAGCAACTACGATGAGAAGCACAACAAGGATTATGTGACGCCCATTTTCAGCTCGATGGTCTATCGCACACCAGTAAGTGATCCATATCTTTAAGTGATGTATCGATTCATAATTTAATCGAGTTTTTAATCGAATTGTTAGTATCGTTGAAAGAAAAATCGAGCTAAAAATCGTTATATCGTTGAAAAAATTATCGAGTTAAAGTATTTAAAAATCGCTTACGAAAAATATATTTTTTATGTATTTTAACATCACTAAAATAAGTATTGGAACAACTGTAAAAGGTTGCTGAAAGGTTGTGTTTCAAATCCAAGTTATAAATCAAAATGTTGAAACCGATAAAACAAAAAAGTATATTTCGTTAAAAAAAATCGAGTTAAAGTATTTGAAGATCGTTTTCGCGAAAATCGAGTTTACATCGCTAAAATAAATAATTGTTTTAAATTATGAATCGAGTTTTAAATCGAAATGTTAAAATCGTTCAAAAATATCGATTTAAATCATTTCCGCGAAAATCAAGCTAAAAACTTTTCAATGTATTTTTACATACCTAATCTCCTTTGCTCACATTAATCTTGATTTTTGCAGGACATTCAGAAGGCATTCTTTCTGCTGCTCCTGGTCATTCTGATTGGCGAGTTCTTCAGTGCTCCGGCCATAACATTGGCGGACTCGGCGGTGATCACGCTGCTCGGCGAGGATGCCGATAAGTATGGACATCAGCGCATGTTTGGCTCCCTGGGCTGGGGCATCTCCATGTTCCTGGTGGGCATTGCCCTGGATCATTCCACCTCGTTCTCGAATCATCCGTGCGGAGCGGGCAACAAGGAGAAGAACTATAACATCTGCTTCTCCATCTTTTCGGTGCTGATGACCTGTGCGATAATCTCCGCCGCGAAGATCACCTTCAAGTACGATCCCATCGATGAGAGCCAACAGCAGACGCAGTTTGTCGATCCCAACAAGAAGGCCGAGGATGAGTCGATGAACCAGTTGGCCGCCCAGCTCAACTTACCATCACTGGCAGTGGGTAGTGGCAGTGCTGGTACGGGTGCCGGCGCTGGAGGCGGCAGTAGCTTCCTAGCTACTGGCCATCCGACGCAGTCACAGCCACAGCCGCATATTGGCGCCGAGTCCAAGGTGTTTGCCCAGACGGCTAAGGAGTTGCCCGAGTGGATGACGGTGCTGACGCACTTCAAGGACCTGAAGACGGCATCGTTTCTGTTTGTCGCCTGGTTCATGGGCTTCGGCATTGGCCTGATCTTTACCTTTCTGTTCTGGCATTTGCAAGACTATGGCGGCACTCCAACCTTGTTTGGTGTCGCGTCCGTGATCAATCATGTGTCCGAAATCTTTGCCTATTTTTTTAGCTTCCGTTTGATCACCCAGATCGGACATGTGAAGGTGCTCTGCCTGGGATTAATTGGCAATGTGTTGCGCTTTCTGTACATCTCGTATCTGACCAATCCGTGGATGGTATTGCCCTTCGAGCTGATGCAGGGCATCACACACGCCGCCGTCTGGGCCGCCTCGTGCTCCTACATTGCCCACAATACCCCGAAGCACTTGCGCTCCTCGGGCCAGGGTGTCCTGCAGGGCATCCACCATGGCTTGGGTCGCGGCTGCGGCGCCATCATTGGCGGCATGTTTGTCACCTACTATGGTACTACTGCTACCTTCCGTTGGTATGGTATCGCCTGTCTCTTCGTGCTCGGCCTCTTCATCTTCATCAACTTTTACCGCAAGGAACAGGGCTTCATCTCCGACATTCCGGTCACCGAAGATCCCCATCAGGTAAGTTAAGAGTGCTTTAAGAGTAGCTTGAAACTGATTTATGGCTAGAGAAAGTGAGCTCAACAATGCACAGGTAGCTACTAAATTTATATGCACTTGCCTTTGATCCTTAAAGTTTAATTATACCCGTTACTTAAAAAATATACAAAAAATATATTGTATTTGCTAAAATGTATAATTATAAGCTTTCATCCTACTTAATTTCAACAAAATCGGCCAAACAGAACGGTAGTAATGGCTGATTTAAGTTTCAAGCAATGTAAATGCCTAAAAGTATGCAGTAAAAATATTTTATATTTTTTATATGAGTAACGGGTGTCCTATAGTCGGGAATTCAACTTGTTTTTGATTACCTTTTTAATAAAATTATTTCTGCATTTCAAAGGTGGCCGAGGAAACTTCGCATCTGGCTCCCCACGGCGTGCCCAGCAATCCTATACCACGTGCTCTGTCCAACTCGCGATTGAACGAGATGAATCCCAATGGTGGACCCTATGGCACCTATCAGACAACCGGTGGCAATCTGGATATTCCCGGCGGTGCTGCGCATAATCCGTTTGCCCAGTAAATCGAGATCGCTTTCCAGAGAAATTTAAACAAAAAAACCGAAAAGAGTCCTCGCATACAGAACAGCAGATAAAAGATACATAGATACATTACATAGATACTTCAGCAGAGATTGAACAATATGAAGAGTACTCATAATATACATATATTACCGAAAACATATCTTGGACATTGGCCTGCAATATTAATTGCCAAATACATTGCTTTATTATTGTTTTTTGGTGCTTATACACACATAGATACATAGATGCAAACATACTCATAGTCACATGCATGCTCACATGAATATATTTTATAGTGGAGGCTCATATACAAAGATGCATAGATAAAGCAATAATTTTGCAACAATTTTGCTAATTTTATTGAAAGTAAGCAATTCAAACGAATTTTCACATAGTTGCTTAGCATAAATGCCATGCCAAGGGCTGATCTGATGATATTTACAAGCATTTTGCATATCATTTGCATCGCAATCATCATATCATATATGGAAGAAGATCTTTTGAAAGCACACACCATAGACCTAGAGGAACCAACAACAACAACAAGCACACACACAAAACACAACTACAAAACTACAAAATACACATAAAGTACCTATAAATATGATATTTATAATAAAGGAAAATGAGTGTAGGAATTAAAATAAAAGAAAAAAGAAATATCATCTTATAAAATAATATTATTAAATTATAAATTAATTTCTTTTTAAGAATTTAGAAAAGCATTCAAAGCTTTTAAATTATATATTTTCGTTTTAAGAAGAGAAATATAAATGTGAAATGTGAAATTTCACATTAATTTCTACTTTAAAATATCTTTCTGTTACCTATTCTTTTATAATTCAAAAAACTAGTCTATTACATAAATTGGATTTAAAAAGAAAATACATATAAAATATATATAAATAAATCTAAAAGTAGCTGCATTAAATTCAAATCGAAGATCAGAGATAATTCAGAAATTCAGAATAAAAAATTTAAAGAGGAAACAAATGCCGTAACGAATGATATTATGAAAATCCGCCTCATTGCAATCAACTGTTGAATATATTAATTTTTTAAATATACTCGTACATTATATACATAGATATATAATGATAGCATACTATACAGATTTATATGTATTCTATTATAAATGGCTATTTTGAAATACTTGTCGAATGAAAAAAAGAGATAAGAAAACGGAACAAGAAATATGAAATGATTAAATTCAAATGGTGTCTAGTTAAATATGCAGCAGTGTACCTAAGAGATACTTGTACTTTGGTTCGTTCAACTTGATATTATTATTATGTAAACTATTCTAGCAAAACTCTTACTCTATACATATACTTATATACAAAGAAATATTTAATATTGTTAACGAAAAAAACTGTATTAGGTATTGTTGATAATATTCTATGGGTATGTTTCAAGAATTTTCGAATTAATATTATTATAATTATGATATATACAATTTATATAGCTCTTATGTACAGCACTTTATAAATCTATGGCTAATTTAAAAGTGAACATAATTAGCAATAATTATGTTAGTACAAGGCACTAAAGTTATGTTAATGGGCTATCAATCTAACCAATGGCTCTATATACCTATATACTATACATACCTATACATACATAAATGTACAAGTATTATACACAAAGCACATACCAACATCTCAACAAATAAAACCCATAACTAAACAACAAACTCAAACTCAACCAATCAATCCAAAATGTCATGTAATATGTATGTTTAATAAAGTTCAAACCGAGTGTATTTAAGGAAAACTACTCAAAAGCTTTGCTTCAAAGTATAGATTGACAATAGATTGAAGATATATTGTGCTGTGCGATCCATAAATGGTTGGATTAACTACAAAAAGTTGACAAATTTTCATTCTTTTGATTTTTTGTAAGTTTTGTGCTCTTATTGCGCTTTGCCTTGAAGTCTAGCTGAGAGTGCTCGACTGTGAGCTACCCTGTAGTTAGCTCTAAAATGCCTTTTTTCATTTGAGACGAAGTTTACTAGTTCAGGTTAATCAGAATTGGCCTAAATAGTACTATTGTTTGGTATATCTTCAGCTATATAGTTCATACCTTTTGGTTGATATACCATATGGTATATATATGAGTAATTGATCGTATGATTCTATACAAACTTGTGCAGGCAGTACTTATATCGTAAAAGACTGAATCGGATGATATAGCTGTTATAGGACTATCAGGCTTTAGTATGAAAAATTCTGTGTATTTTTCCAATTCGATTTTGGCTCAAATTGATTTACCATATTATATAGCTGTTTTGTATAAAAAATTTCTTATTTCTTGAGATATCTTATCAATTGTCTCATCATAACTTGCAGGCGTTCAACTCCCAACTCAATTTAAACTCGAATAAGCTTAGTGTGGGCTTTAAATTGAGAGTTTCTCTCTTTGCATCACTCTTTCTGTCTCTATCTCTCTCTCTCTCTCTCTCTTTGACTCTGTCCCTGCCACTCTTATTTGACAGCTCCTGCGCACAAAATTCAATTAGGCTCTGACAAAAAGGCGACTCAAATGGAGCCAACTTTTTAGCGGTATTCGATTTGAGTCTCTTTCTGCTTAGATTGAGCTTTTCACTGGGTTTTACTTACTGCTTTTTAACTTTTTTTACTTTAGTTTATTGTTTATTTATATACTTTTCTAATTTTAGTATAAAATTTAGTAAATAATAAAGATGGTCTTGAAAAATAATTAATTAATAAGCCACTGAAAAAAAGAATTAATATCACATTTATTAAGTCAAACATTAATCTGTCATATGAGCTATTATTCTACATTTGTGTCTGTTTGAATCAGATGATTTAAATCAGACTTATTCACTGTCCTTGAAGTGCATTAATCGACAACAGTTGATTATTGATAAAACTATGGTTAAGGTAAAAGTCCCACTTATATGCATGAATACTCGTAGCACATTTTCTTCTTGCTCCAAAGAGCAACAAGTGGAGGCAAGCAAGGAATTTGATCAAATTTATTTAAAGTCATATAAAGAATAGACAAAAATCCCCTATGAAACGTGACTGATAAGACGGACTCAGAAATGTCAGCTTAGGTGATTCACAATCACATCTCAGACCCATCGCCTTCGGTGCTAGGTGCTTCCCCTGTGTTCTTGGTGTTCTCTTGGTATATAAGCGGCAGCTGTGGCCGCAATCAATCATCAGTTCAGAGCAAACAATCTTCCAGATCAGAACAGAACATCAACAAATATGCAGAGCAGCAGCATCCTCATCCTGGCCATTGTCGCCATCAGTGCCTGTGTGGAGGCGATGCCACAGCACTTCCAGACTTTACCTTATTATCCAGCCCCAACGCAGCCTCCTCAACCCATTCGAGTGAGGCGTCAGACGTTGGGCTCAGCATCTATAGCAACGAGTCCTGCTGGTGGAGCAGACGCTAAACTGGCTGTCGGCCAGAGAATTGGCACTCCAGATCACAATGTCATTGGATCGGTCCTCGCCGCGGGCAACACAGGAAAGGGACCAGTAACCACTGGCGGATCTGTGGCCTACAACAAGTAAGTGAATCGAACACAAGCATTGTTAACAGATGATCTAATGGATTACTATGCTACCCAGTCATGGACATGGCTTTGATCTGACCAAGACGCACACGCCCGGCGTGCAGGACAGCTTCCAGCAGTCGGCCCACGCCAATCTCTTCAACAACGGCGTGCACAACGTGGACGCCAAGGTCTTTGCCTCGCAGAACAAACTGGCCAATGGCTTCGAGTTCCAGCGCAACGGTGCTGGACTGGAGTACTCGCACATCAACGGCCACGGCGCCGGTCTGACGCACGCCAACATTCCCGGCATTGGCCAGCAGTTGGGTCTGGATGCACGCGCCAATCTCTGGTCCTCCCAGGATCGCAGCACCCGCCTCGATTTGACCGGCAGCGCAAACAAGTGGACCAGCGGCCCATTCAGTGGACAACCAACCAACTTTGGCGGCGGTCTGGGACTCACACACTACTTCGGTTAAATTGTACACTTATTTACGAACCTTATAATTATTTGTTATTGTTATTACTGAATAAAATTCAACAGAAAAACTAAATAAGCAAGATTTAGTTTGATATGTGGCAAGAAAGAGAAGAGGGCAAAAAAACTAATTGATGTAATTTCCACTCGGTCTTTTCTAGACTTTTACTTTGTATCCCGTGTGACGCACAAAAGTTATGACTTGCAGTTTTTCCGTTTTTCGTTATTTGTTTTTTGTTTTATTTAATTGAATAATTTTGTTTATCATATCGCGCTCGCATTTACTTTTGAATAATTATGCTTAGAAATATTTGATGTATTATGGTTAACACATTATTGTAGTTGCCATTGCCACCAATAAATGTTTATTATTTGTTGTTGCTATTAATTATACGGCCTATTTCCTTCAACATACAATGATGTAGTTATAACCAAGTATATGATTACTGTTGCTTGATGTGGGAATATTTCTAAGTACAGGAGGAAAACCAAAATGAATAATTGTCTTCTAATTTCACAGATACTCATTGAAATAGTGGCGTTGGTGTGTGTTTGTGTTTGAGTGTGTGTTGGGGGGCTAAGTGGGTACTCGAACTCAGGACTTATGACAGCTTCTTGGCCTTCTGATACAGCGTATCCACCACCTTGCCCATGCTCTGAATGGTCTCCAGCACACGCTCATAGGTCTTGTCCACGGGCGTCTCCTCAAAAACAATGAGCACACCCTCGCCCTGATCCAAAATGCCGCTAAACTTCTTATCCAAAATCATTTGTGACAGCTTCTTCTCCACCTGTGGCATGGGCAGATGAATACTCTCCGCCACATGTGAAACCTGCAATGCAAATATGTCGTAAGCGATTCTAGTTTAAAGGATGGAGTGGACTACCAACCTGCACACGCGAATATGGCTCAATAATGCGGCATAGATTCTGCTCCAGCATAGTGTCGTAGAGTGTGCCAAGATGTGCCTGCACAATAACATCCTCGGCCAGCTCCTTCTTGTAATCCTTTAACGCCTGCTGAAAATCGGCCAGCGAACGTTTGTGAGATGCCTCAGCCACTGCCTTCATGGCGTCTACATCACGGCCGGAGTAAGTTATGGCCTGGGAAATAGTTATTTATAAATCGATAAATGCATCAATTAAAAGACTTTTAAACTCCTTGCTTACCAGCTTGCCACTAACTATCTGATTGACATCGTCCGACTGACCGAGCATAATCTTGCAGAGCAACATGTATTTCAGAGCGGTGAGCGCCTTGACACTGTCCACACTATCGAAACCCTCAAATGCCTCGTAGAAATAGGAGAAGGCTGTCTTAAAATCACGCTCATCGGCCGCATGCAGAATGCCCGACTGCAGATCGAGGGCGCCCTGCACTTTGGGTGGACAGTATATGGCATTTGCCGTGGTGCGGGCCGAGGTCAATGCAGCACGAGCCTTGGGCAAATTGCTGAGTGCGTGGTATGTTTTACTCTCCAGCAGCTGCACCTCCACAAGCAGATTCTTATCATCCAGCTTCTTGAGCTCCTTCAGCAGCTGCGAGCCCAGGGCAAGAGCCTCGGTATAAAGGGCCGTGTCAAAGTAGAGCGCAATCAGACGAGCCTCCAGCGATTGACGCAAAAATGTACGTTTCTCCTGCTTGGCCCACTCAATACAGTCTTTGCAAAGTTGCACCTAATGGAAACAAGAAGATTAGAGTTCGGACAGTGACTGTCATGTCATTGCTTACCTCAATGCCCGTGCCCGCATCCATATCGAGGAACATGTCGACCAGCGAGCGCACAAGCTTCGCGGCCTTTGCCTTGCTGATCAGGCTCAAAAACGGTCGCGTCACCTTGATCAAGTCGGCCAATTCTTTGGCCTTGCCCTCCTGTTTGTAGAGCTCGCCCAGCTGCATAATGCCCTGCTCTTTGATGCGAATCAGCTCCTCATCGTTCTCAGCCACCTCCTGTTCGCGCACGATCTTGTTCAGCAGGGAAATGCCCTCCTCGCGATTCACACTGGACAGTGCCTGGGCGCGTTCAAAGAGTGTAGCTCCGGCCATTTTGCTGCTGCTGCGGCGTTGATTGCAAGTGGAAAATTGAAAATTGGTAGCAAACTAACAGATCGTATGTATAAATATGTATTAACTAGTGCACTATTCAGATTCAAGTCGACGTGCTAGTTTGCAATTGCGCTATAAAGTGTGTATTGCGT